>JAGFMF010012262.1:1974426-2006573 GCA_019455555.1 Galemys pyrenaicus | reverse complement strand
ATTACAAATAGTGCTGCGATAAACATAGGAGTACAGGTGCTCTTTCGGATCAGTGTTTTTGTGTCTTTTGGGTAGATCCCTAGGAGTGGGATTGCCGGTATATCCAATATTTTTAATGCATGAAATTCACTAGGCTTTTTAAATATTATCAAATGTTCTTTCTTTTAATTCTTTCTCATCAATGTCAGTGCATAAAATGAAAATGAAGAACATTATTGATGATACTTTTACCCATGTGTAGTGCCAAATTATTGTATTTACTTCAATTGAATTAATAACTTTATTTTATTGAATATAACTATATGACTGGGTAAGTTTGGCATTCCAGACATGGTTATATTTTGTTGTTGTTGTTTGATTTTTCCCTCTGATTTTAGAAAACATCAACATCAAAACTCTGCCTTATATGCCTGTCTTTAATCTTTCCTTAAGAAAAAGGACAATACCATCAGAGGAATTTCTCTGCATAGCTGTCAAGAGCATAAACTAGTGTACTCCTGACAGGTCCTGGAGTAGGAAGATCCTGTGACTTGGGGAAAACTGAAACATCTCCTAAATATTGAGACTAACTCTGATGGTGTAAGACAAAACAGACACTGAGAAAATTAAATCTCTATCTAGGTTCACAAAGAAAACAAGTGAGACTATTAAAAAATAGAATCAGAAATGAATGAGAAGTTACAACAGACATCCAGTGATTCAGAATGTCTAAGAGATTACTATGAAGACCTGCAGCAATTAAATATATTTAGAAAAACTTTGACAATATGTTTCATCATATCATTGGTAAAGATATTTTTGAAGACTGGACCCTTATGGCAAGGTAATTAAAGCAAAAATAAACAACTAGGTTTACTGATATCAAAATGTTTTTCATTGTTTTGTGGAAGATTCAATTAAGCAAAATACTTGAAAGAATTAACAGTTATGAACAAAGTGCAACTTCTAATTTGAGGTATTTGGAGTTGGAGAGAGATTTGAAGGAGTAAAAAGTGAAAGTCAGGCATTATTTAAAAGTATAATAATTATATAATGATAACATAAGGCAGATTACAGGACATGGTCTAGGTCTTTTATAGTTCATAAAAAGTAGTGTCCATCCAAAAAAAGAACAGGAGACATAATGAACAATGATGTATTTTGATATATATCATAAAATAGATAGAATCATGCCAAGCAGAAATGAGAAGAAACTATTCCTAGCTTCTGGACAGCAAGAATGAATGTGAAAGGTGAGAAAATATAGGATAGATTTTGAAAATAAATATGAACTGATGGGTTTGACTGAGTGAGGAAAATAAAATAAAACTCATACAAATTATTTTGGGCATGTTGACTACAAAAAGCACTGACTATCAGGCCAAAAGATATGCACTCAGAGATATATACTGGTGAATAACTAAAATTTTGGTGATGGGATGATAGGTATTTTGGTGGTGAAGCAGATTTTAGATAATTTCAGAAGACAAATATATTAAGACCATCATGTACCAATGGAAACAATTAGACATGGAGCATGATATTGCTCGGTATTGGCGTTAAATTAAAAAATCTTATACTTTCTCAAGGTCCTAAAAAAATCTCAATGCATTCCTGAGATATGTTGCCCTCTTACCTAAAATGTCTCATGTGCTCTGGTAGTTAGAAATAGGAGTTGACCAAATATAAAATTGGAACTCTGTAATGCTTTCTTTATCAAAATAAAAGGTTGATTTATGCTAAGAAAAACCATTTACATTTTCTGCTTCTCAGCCTTCTGTTCATATCTGATAAGCCTCCAAGTTTAGGTCTTCTTAAAATGTTAATTAAGTTTCAGTGTAATAATGATTAAGAATGCACCCAAAAGGAAAAAAAAAAAGAAAGAAAATGTATGGTTCTACTGGTGAAGAAGATCTCTTCTATCAAGTCTTCCTCCTAGCTTCCTAGAAGATTAGATGATTCTTTATGATGATTATTCCTGTTATAACTGCTAAACACTTTCATAATTATATGTACTGCTACATACATTCATTTATAATAACTTTCTTCATTTATATTCTTCTCTCTTAACTATAAACATCTGGAGGCCAACTACAACCAATATCATTCTACTTTGTTCTAGGCATGTTCCACATAATTGGATGCACTTTACTACTCCATTTCCACTCCAGGCATGCATTTGAATATCCATATCCCCTTGTTGCCGACACTGATTTTTTTCCCCCTTCACCTAAGATAATTCTTCCTGTCCATCAAAAAAACCCATATATTATTTCTCTAAAACTGTATGGCTGCCACATATTGTTCTCTTTTTTAAGGACTCTTACTTTATAGCATTGTCACAACTAGTAATAAATGTATCTATTAATGTTCACACTAATATAATGTGTTCTTTCCCATTATAACACAAGCACTATGAATATGATGTAAGTGTATATTTGGGTGTGTGTGTTAGTTTGTTCCCAGGACTTAACTCAGGACAGAACTCAACATTGTACTAAGTATGTATTTCATATATGAACAAAATTAATGAAACAAGTGATTTACAATGGTAAATGAGGCACTTTTCAATTTAGGGCATATTGTGCTTTATGAACAAGCTCTTTAGCACTCTTCATGAAAGAAAATCATTAAGTATAAAAGGGTGAAAGCAAGCTTTTGTGAACACAGCTAATGCATCCTTTAAATCTTTTCAGAAATAAAAAAAAGATCAAAAAAACAGAAGAGAATGTCTGAATGTATTATTAAAGACAGATTTTAGAACCTTTTATAACCTTTCTTTACAAGGAACCAGCTGTCTTATGATGATATGAATTAATAATAAAAATGATGCCTATTCAGCTTACCTTTTAGTTACTGTCAGGGAGCACTATGTCTCAACATCAGTGATTTTATAAAAAAAAAAATTCTGTGCTTCATCCTTTAACAAAGGTTAACAGGTTGAAAGACAATTCATCCCATTTCCCTTTTAGAATTCTGGAAGGCTATGTTCATGGAATGAGGGGGCACAGAGTGAAGTGTAAGCTTTGAGAGAAGGACTCTAGCATGTGCCCAGTACTCTAGTGTTGTTAATTGCAGCAAATGCTATTTGACGATGTTATTTTCTTTTTTTCGTTAGTAATAGAAACTATCACCATATTACTTTTTCTGGTCTTACTACAATCAGTAATAAAAGTCCACATTCCCTATCTTACCTGACAGCTGTGTATGTGGTAATTTCTTTAGGTTCCAACCTTTGATATCTGAGTTTGAAGGTATGACACTTCCCGTAGAAAAGGTATAAAAAGGTATAAAAGAAAAGGTATAAAAATTTCAGATGGAAGTAGCTTCTTTGCCCCAGTGCAATTCATGTTTCTCCATGCCTAAATAGCAGTAATGGGTTGCTAGTCTAGACTTTTGAACTTATTTTATGTAAGAGATGAATAAACTTTTATTTTATTTATGCAGTTAAATATAAAGCTAGCCAATAAAAATTTAGAGGAAAAATGCAGGACTTCTGTTCTTTAAGCATTTAAATGCTATTCTTGAACTACTGGTGTCTTTAGAATGTAAATTTCCAAAAGTTTAGTAAAAATTGAATTCACTGATTAGCTAAAGAGTCAAAACCTAATGAGTAAAATTAATCATAAATACTCTGTTAAGTATTCTTAAAAAATGGATCAGACACTCAGTCTTTTCCTCTGTGAACACTAAATCTAAGGCCTTGAGGTAAATATTGAATATCAATTCAATCTTTTATTATTTTAAGGTATACACATAGCCTTCCTGTTCCCCACCATCACCCAAATGTTCAATTAAAACTGCACTTCTGTCATATGTATTGATATTATAAAGTTCCTGATTGATGCAGTAGTTATTTATATTGACATTTTAATGAAACCAACTGATCAAGAGGTGAGTATAATTGATATCGAGCAACTACAGTAATATCAATTAAAAAGTATTTATTTGCAAAGACACTCATAAACAAATATGTGAATGGTAAAGATAGATAAAACCCAGCTCTGCCAAGATACCAGACCTAAATTAAAATTACAGGAGGTTGTGATAACATACCTCTGCAATGTGGTAAACTACAGGCACAACATTTTTTTTTAAATTTATTTATTTATGCATACAAGCACTGGGGTACAGGCCAGAGGTGCAGGGAGGTGAGAGAATCCACCAGACAGAGCAGGGGGCAGAACAGGCAGATGGACTGAAACACACTGCTGAGGGGAGCAGCAGGCGAGGCAGGAGAGGTCTGCTACGCCATGTGAGTCACCTCCCAGGCCAGCAGCAGGGATCGAACTAGTGCTGCAGTTGCTACGGTTTGCTTCATAATGCGTTGCTTAACCCACTGTGCCACCAGGAAGGGCCAAAAGACACAACATTTTTAAGCCAGCTTGACATGTTTATCAAAGCCATACCCATAGTTCTAAAGCCTCAGTCCAGATTTTAATGAAAGCCATGGGGAGTTCTTTCATTGTAAATTGGTGACTCCCATTACTTCCAGAAGCCCTGTGGCTACCAGAAACTCTGTACCAGGCCTGCCTCACTCTGCTTAAATCTCCCATGATTTGCCCAGAGATTCATTATTTGTCCTTTTTTTTTTTTTTTTGCCACCAATAGAACTGAATCTTTACATTATCATAATATGGTCTTATCCTCCCAATAAATTTAGATTATGATTATTTGCTTTTGACTTGAGTCATAAGCAAAACCTTCCTAGTCTATGTAAATTACCACTCTAAAGATGCTGAACCTGATTTAACAACTTTATGTTAGTGTTTGAGGAGTTGTGTTTGGATAAGTTAATATTAAATAAACCACACTTTAATCTTACAGATTTCTTCAAAATTCCTAACATATTTTACTTCATACATTGCCCGAATTAACAATCTATAAACTATCTCATTTTTTAAAGGCTCATTTATTTATTTTTTCATAGAAAACCTGGATGCAGGGCTTCCCTCTTGGTGCAAGGGGTTAAATCTCAGCACTATGAAGCTATCCACAGCCACTGCAGCATGAGTTCCACCCTAGGCCAGGGAGCTGAGCCATATGGTGAAGCAGACTTCTATCTAGCATGCTGCTCCCCTCAGCAGTGTATTTCAGTCAATCCACCTGTTCTTCTCCGCTTTCTGTCTCTGGTGAATCCTCTCACTGCCCACACCCTTGGTCTATACCCCAGTTTGTGTATGTATAAATAAATATATTTTTTGAAAGTTTTAAAAAAGGAAATTATTATATAATTGACATTAACTCTAATTAATTGACATTAGCTCTAATGTTAGAGAATATACAAAAAAAAAAACCCTCAAATTCTGAAGGATAGAAAGTCTACTACAGAACTTTACCATGAGTAATCCAAATAATTCATCATTTATTTTCAAAGCTAAAGTTGTTAAACTAAGCTTATGTCCTTTACTACCTTGCTTTAGCCTTTAACTTCTTTGAAATTTCTTTCCTGACAGATGTCAAACAACTTTCCTCTTCACTGATTTTCTACATGCTTTATTTCTCATCCATCAAGTCCCATTTTCTCCTTTCACTGTAAATCCAAAATGTCAAGTTTATTTCCTGAAAGCAAACATATTTTGAGTGCTTAATAATATTATCAGAATTCTGATTATATTATCTAGAAAGTTCAATCTAATATTAAAGTTTAATTATTATACTGTATAACTGATAAATGGTTATTTCATTTATGTGGATTTGGATTCATTAAGTTCTATAATTTTAGACTTTTAACATGAACAACTAATTAAAATGTCTTAAAACCTCCCATTTATCTACTCTATTTCTCTTAGAAGGAACACTCATCTCTTTCTCAATACTCAATCATAAGACTAACAAATTTTGTGATGTGAAGATAATTCATTGTTCATGAAAAAGTGCCTCCTTTTGAAATAGTATCAACTTTACTGCTCTAAATGGAGTTTCACAGATGATCCCATTAAATATTTAGACAGTGAACTCCTTTATATTTTCAATTTCTAATTCCAAGGTTAAATAGATGTTTTACTGACCTTTCCTTCTTTTATTTCATGAATTATTTTTTTCCAGAAAACATCAGTTTCCTATGCAAATCTCTTTTTCAGGGATTTCTATAATATTAACTATTTTGGTTCTTATTATTTTTACCAAAGAGGATGGACACAAATGCATCAGTTCACACAATGTATATTATTTAACTAATATGTCAGGCCTTTAGAGTATGATTGTCCTTTACTTAAAACCAGGAGTATGTATAATGTATTCAGTAAAAAATTAAAAGAAAAAGGCAGGTTAAGTATTTCTGTATACACCAAACACATATGTGGAGAATTAATATGAAATCAAAAAACAAATTCTAACAAGATGGCAGCAGAATGAAGGTGCCAGGCAAGCCTTCTCCATGTACTCACAGCTTAACTGTAGTACAATAAAGTAATTAACTCCTGAAAGATAAGGCGGCAGCTACAGCATATACAAAGAACAACAGTTTGGTGGAATAGGTAAGATAAACTTAAAATGAGGTGTTTTATTTAACATTTTATTTTTAAATTTTTTTAGTGCTATAAATTTATTTTTTTATTTTCATTTTTTAAATTTATATCAATTGTAATTTGCAATTGTAATTTACATCAATTGTAATCCCCATGTATTCCCTATTACCATATCACCAGTGTACCATCACCTCAGTCCCCATGCTCCCATCTGCCCTCAACCCTCCCACTCCCCTCTCCCCACCAACTGTCCCCAATTTGTCCTTGTCTTTTCATTTTTAGTTTTTGTGTCTTTACTGTTATTATTATTATTATTGTTGTTGTTTGTATTCCTTTCCTTGATCCTTACTTGTTTCCCTTATATTCCTCCTAGGGGAGTAACCATCTGGTATTTTTCTTTTGCCTTCTGACTTACTTTGCTGAGCATAATCCCTTCTAATTCCATCCATGTTCATATGAATGCATCTAGTTTTTCTTTTTTGATTGCTGAATAGTATTCCATCATGTATATGTACCACAGCTTCCCTATCCACTCATCTGTTTTTGGGCATTTAGGTTGTTTCCAGTTCTTACCTGTTGTAAAGAGTGCTGCTATAAACATAGGGGTGTAGGCATTCTTTTGAATCAGTGTTAATTGAGTTTTTTTTTTTTTTATAGTGATAAGGTCAGTAAAACTCATGAAAGGAAGAAACATGCTATATGGAGTTCCCCTACAGTTGGTGACACTGGGGCACATGTCTTCATTTGGGACTTTGGAGATCTGATACTCCTGAGTAAGTGATGCACTGCACAGACTTGGTGTCCATAACAGAGGATGCATTTTTGTAGAACTATAGAAATGAGTGTTAAAGTGATCATAATTGTTCTGAGCCTTATACTCTCATACACAGAAACTGGAGCCCTCTAAGAGAGACCTGTGCTCCTTATAAAAGACACTATTATTTGGCTTGAAACCGAGATGCTTGAAAATGCCTGTGATTAATTTAATTGATTTTCAGATGTTGAGATAACTTTGTGTCCCTGGTATCAATCCCACTTGGTCATGTTGTATATTTTTTTATGCATTGTTGAATTTTATTTGCTAAGATGTTGTTGAGGACTTTTACTTTTATGTTAATCAGGTAGTGTTATTTTTTTTTTTTTTTTTGTGGTGTATTGTTCTAGTTTTTGTAGTAAGGTCATGTTTGCTTCAAAAAATGTACTTGGAATTACTCCCAATTTCTAAACTTTCTGAAAAAGTTTGAACAGGATAGGCATTAGCTAATCATTGAAGGGTTGGGAAAACTCACGAGTGAAACTGTTTGGTTATGGATTTTTGTTTTTGTAGGCTCTTGATTGTCATTAAAATTCCCTGCTTGTAATTGGTCTGTTAAGGTATTCTATTTCTTCCTGATTCAGTGTCAGGTAGTTGTATATTTCTAAAATTTGAATATCTTTCTGAGGTTATTCAACTTATCAGCATACACCTAAGTGTTTATAGTAGTTCTTGTGTGTGATCCTCTATTTCTAAGCTGACTGTTATTACTTCTCGTCTTTCATTTCTGATTCAATTTATGAGAAATATCTCATTTTATTCTTTATAAGCCTAGCTAGAGAGTGTCTATTTTGTTTATATTTTCACTAAAATAGTTTTTTGTTTTATGAATATTTTGGACTGTATTTTCAGACCTCTTTCATTTGTTTTAGTTTTAATTTTTTAAAGATTTATTTTTATTTTTTTATGCATACAAGGACTGGGGTGTAGGTCAGAGGTGCAGGGGATGAGAGGATTCACCACAGACAGAGTAAGGCTCAGAACAGGCAGATCTACTGAAATTCACTGCTAAGGGGGGCAGTGGGCAAGACAGAAGAGGTCTGCTGAGGCATGGGGGTCAGCGCCTTGGCGAGAGATCTAATTCATATTGCAGTGGCTGGCGATAATTTGATAGAGTTGTTTTTAACCCCTATATCGCTGGGAAGACCTTCTATTACCTATCTGATGAGATCAGCATTCATTGTCTATTAACAATCAAGTGTCATGTAATCCTTTCCTGACTAGTAGTCACTACTTCTTGTGATATCATATCAGATGAATAGTGTAGAATTTTTGGTGCTTTGTTTTGATAAAAGGCCTTCAAGACAGATTAAAACTATCTCTTTAACAAAGACTCTTTCTGACAACAATTTTGAATAATCTTGTGACATTGTGAACATAAAAGAATGAATAAAATGGATATTTATGCAGAAACAGAAATGTCATAAGCACCTAACAACTCTTTGTATGTGTCCTCGGCAATGTAGCTTTGCAGCTACAATCATTAAGAAGTAGTTCCATTTCGAAGGTCTTGTACTGAGTTGAGAAATGTTTTGGTTAATAAGGAAGTCAGAGGTGATATTAAACTATTTTTAAGTCAATAATTTATAATAATTTTTCTATTGAAATTCTTATTAACTAACATGGGTATAAAGGAGGGCCAAAGCTTGGACTCCCATAAAGGATCAAACTTGAGTCATCACAACTGAGGCCATCACAACTGAGGCTGGCAGGTCCCAAATGATCTGGCAAATAAGAAGAGAACTGAAAAAAGCCAAATCAAGACCATAAAAATTCCTAAGATGAGCCACAGTGAATTGTCAACCTGTAGTATTAATGAGTTAAAAAATAAAAATGATTTTTCTTTAGCCACCAAATTTTGGGATAGCTGTTGCACAGAAGAAGCTAACTGATACAGTCTAGAGTTACAGTATAAACCCATTTTGGCTTCCCAAATGCAACATGCACATAAAAATGGTCCTTGAAAAACAGTTAAGTTGATAAATCATGATTTAAAAAATATAGCAGGATTTAAAAGGTTCAATAATTCCCACATTCTACAGTTTGGACATTTTTCTGCACAAAGTAATAAAAAAAATGTTAAAAGACTGCTATAATTGTTAGCTGTGTAGACAGACATTGTCTCTATAGTAAAGTATCACATTCCTTTTTTTTAGGGCTACAAAGACAAAGTCACAGTTTACAGAGTGTCGATCAGCAGTTTTCTTACCTTTCTCTGTCTTCTCAGTATATTTAGGATAATTTATGAGTTGCTATTGTGTTTCTGTAAAGTTTCAGTTTATTGTCTTAATATATAAGAATCACTCAAAAAACAACAGAATCTTTTACTGGAACACATTATTGCTTTGCATTGATATATGACATTTGAAAAATCTGAGAATGACTTTTCAATAGACTTTCATGTGATGATTAAACATTATAATGTAGTAAATAATATGGACTATTCCATCAGACAGAAAATATTAAGTTAAAAATTTTAAGTACCCCTCATATTTCTCAAGATCCTTATCCAGTCAGTCTGACTGGTCATTATCTGTTTGGTAAAACTTCCCAAACAAATCATTAATATTTAAAATGATATCTGAATTATAAACTTCAAACAGCAGAATCCAAATGTCATTTATGCATAATGTTTTGAGAAAAACAATCTTTGGATAACAATTACTCTCTAATCTACCTCTTGAATTTCTACAGAATTCAAAGCCAATGTAATTTGAATCCACTATTCATAGTTGATGTTCAACTTGCTTTCATAAGATAGTATGGCAGAAACAGAATTCTGTGAATTTAACAAAGGAAGAATTATAGAAAGTAAAAATGGTTTTCTGTTAACAGGTTCAAAGATTTTTATCTTGTTGGGTCATTGCCAATTCTTATGGAAGAGGCATCTGTGAGTCCAGATAAATGGATTAAATGCTCTGATCAAAACTAATGCAGTTCACTAGTATAACTAATTAGTTTTATAAGAACTAACTTGACTTCAAGACTAAATTCTTGAAATGTCATTTACTCTTAAATAATTGAAAAAATAAAATTATCTCAGATCAGCATTGATCTCTTTCTACTTCACTTACTAATGTCAAGGATTAGTTGCTACAAATTAAAAAAAAAATCATAGGATTGAGGAGAATAGTTTTTCCACATATAGTCATTGTATTATAAAATAATGAACACAAAATTGAATGAAATATAACTTTATGATATAGTCAAATGATTTTCATAGGTTGATAAAACACAGTGACCATAAATAGAGTTTATAAATGCAGACAAGGTATGTAGTTGAATTATTTGGAATTAAGGAGTATATTCCATGTGAAACAAAACTGGAATCAATATGATTAATGTTACCGCAACAAATACAAAATGAATGAATAATTACTCACCACTTATTGTTTAATATTACCTGAGTATGTGATTTATGAAGTTACATTAATTCAAAATAATGTAAACAGTTTAGTTTAAACTGACAAAAGAGAAAATTCAGAGTCAAAGTTGAAGTATCTTACAGTGCTGATCTCATAGCACATATGGTAAAAACTATGTGTAATATAAATTCACATATGATAAGTCTTTGAATGGGTTTCATTTCCCTGAGGAAAGGGAGTTTTCCTAAGATAAAAGGAAGAAGCTCCTATATTATGCTTATTTGAAAAATGGCACTGTGTAAGATTTAAATGTATAATATATACCATATACCACTAGAATTTCTGTTGACCAAAAGCATGTAGGCATGAACAGAAGTTAACAATATTCTCTAACCTCAGCTGTCAGTTCATAAAAATGTGCTGTAAAAGCAGAAAACTGTAGATGACTCAGCATAATCTATCATATGAAAAACATTGAGGGACCACAGAAAAATAAGTACATGTTATTTAACTTCCAATATTTAAATGAACTGGAATATTTCCTAGCCTAAAATTCATTTTGGAATATAAACTTGTGAAGTTTATTTTTTCCTAAGATTTATGCATACAAAATTTATGCATACAAGAGCTGGGGTACAGGTCAGAGTCCCAGGAAGTGAGAAGATTCACCATAGGTAGAGTGGGGAGAAGAATGGGCAGATCAACCTAAATACACTGCTAAGGGGAGCAGCTGGCAAGATAGGCTAGGTCTGCTGAGCCACGTGGGTCCCCTCCCTGGCCAGAGATGGAACTGGAGCTGTTGTACCTTCTTCAAAGTGCAGTGCTCAATCCGCTGTGCCATCAGGGAGGCCCCAAACTTGCGCAGTTTTGAGGAAAGTTCATAATATTGGTAAACTTTAGGTATTATTACATAAATTATTTAAATATATGTAAGCTACAATTTGAATACATATAATACCTACTATTTTGTTCATTATATTTCAGTTATATCAGTATTTTTATTTTGATTTTGCATATGAAAAGTTTGGATAAATGTATACTTATGTAATGGCTGAACGTAATGTGACACACAACACACAGTATTTTATAGGAAAGATATGTGAGTCTATAATGAATAAAGTAACTTTTAAAAGGATATTTTGCCATCAGAAAAGTATTCATAACCATCACAAACATTAAATTAATATAAATGCCAATAAAAGAATTGGATCATAAATAAAATTATCCCAAAAAAATAAGGACTAGTATCATTTTTTTTAAAGATTTATTTATTTATGCATACAAGCACTGAGGTACAGGCCAGAGGTGTGGGGGTTGTGAGAGAATCCACCAGACAGAGCAGGATGCAGAACAGGCAGATTGACAGAAACACACTGCTGAGGGGAGCAGCGGGCGAGGCAGGAGAGGTCTGCCATGCCATGTGGGTCCCCTCCCTGGCCAGCGGCAGGGATCGAACTCATGTGCAGTGGCTGTGGTTTGCTTCATAGTGCGTTGCTTAACCCACTGCACCTTAACCCACTGTGCCACCGGGGCAGGCCCAGACTAGTATCATTTTTATAATACAATACAAGCATAAGATGAAATTGTAAAAAGAAGTTGACTTGTCACATAAGAAAACCAATTTATTACCTATTCATTATGTGCATCTACCTCTATAAATTAGCATAAATTTAAGGATCTATTTCCTAAGGAACAAAATGGATTAGGTCTAAAAGGAATTGAGTTGTAGTCAATTAAAAATGTTATTGACAATATAACACAAAGCTCAGAACACGGGAAATTAATTTGTTAAGTTTATTAATGATATTTCTAATTAGTTACAACAAAATTAATTGTCAAAGGATATACATAAATTAAAACAGTAGTAAAATGTTGATGAACTTCATATTTTAATTTTGAGTTTAGCAAAATTAGATAACAAAGAATGTAATATCTAAGTAACTATAGGTCATATATTGTGGCTACAAATATATTGTGAAATTCTAGGAAAAAATTATCAGTAAAAAGAGTTTGGTGGCAAAAATACATTTGCAGATGAGACTTAAGAAATTATCTAGTCTTAGAGAAGAAAAGGTCTTGGACACTCTTAACTTTTCAGTTTCTCAATATGGGTCAGAGAACTGTATGGACCATATTTAGAAATGCATGCAAATATGTAAATTAGTGAGCAGCAGAGCTGGATCCTGAACTGATTTCCACTATGCCAACAAATAATTTCTAGTAGAGCATAACATGATGTTATTGCACACTTTTTTTCTCATAGTAGGTAGAGGACAGAGCATTGAATTTAATAAATACAGCTTCTTCCCATGCACACATCATTTTAATGCGGTTACTTCAACTTAACACTTACCCAACAAATTCCAGAAGATAAACAAGATCGATACAGAATAATCCTAATTCGAAGAAACTACCTGCATTAATTTAGGAATACAGATGAGAGTAAGAATATGTGTATCTGCATGTGTGTGTGTTTGTGAGTGCCTGTGTGCTTAAAGTGAGAGATTTTTAAATGCTATTGAAAGTTTTCATTTTTATCTTGAGAATAACATATTGTTTATGATCATTGTAGAAGAGATCATTGACAGTGGGGTATTCAGAGTAAGGCACAGTGACTTTGTCACTGCCAGGACTGCCTGATGGAACATTCTTTTTCCTAGAAATGAGGCTACCCAGGCAAGATTTTAATTATCCCTTTGGATATAACAAGTCCCTTGTGAAAGCTGTTTTGTGTCAAATAGACTCCATCTTTTCTTTAAGCAGCCACATTGAGACCTCTGGTGAAAAGCTGTCTGAATCAGGGGCCTCCCTGTTGGTGCAAGGGGTTAAGTTACAGCACTATGAAGCTATCTACAGTGACTGCAGTACAAGTTTGTTCTTGAGCAAGGGAGGTGACCTACATGGTGAAGCAGACCACTCCTGTCTAGCCTGCTGCTCCCCTCAGCAGTATATTTCAGTCAATCTGCTTTTCTGCTCCCTACTCTGTATCTGGTGAATCCTTTTACCCTACTCAGATCTGGCTTGTACCCCTGTTCTTATATGCATAAATAAACAAATCTTTAAAAAGAAAAGGAAAACTTAATCAGCAGTTCAGTGACACACACACACAAAAAGAGGAGCCTTCTTTCTGGAGACCTTCGACCCTCCAATCAAGGACAAAATAACTTAAGAAACAATCTAAAATGTTTCACAACAAATGATATAAACTAAGAACACATTCTTGCTGATCCTTTAAAAATCCCTTATGTCCTTTCTGTGGACACACCTTGGGAATACCTCTTGGCACTTGAAACATGCTTGAATAAACACCTTCCTGATTATATATTATACTTAATTTCTTCTCTCACGCTTATATCCTCAAAGTTGTTAGGCAATAACTACCTGACAAAATCCCATGATTTTCTTATTTCAAACAAAATAAAATAACATAACCTCATATTCTTGACAGAAAATACCCAAACAAGGACTTTAGACATCTGATAGAATATAATACTTGTTTTAAATAATTTTATCGAAGTTAAGGTTATACAATTTGGGGTATTCTTTTTTGGTTATTTTGATGAAATTAAAGTGCATGTCTAATTAGTTGGTGTGTATCTTCCTTCAGGAAATAATTATTATAATTTTGTTTATATTAACTGTGGTCCACTTTAGACAAAGAGGTAATAAATTTGAGTCTAACCAACTTCCTTGTGGCCCAAATCGCATGTGTCAGTGGGTAATGGACAATTCCTTTTAGAATCAATATTCCTTGCTATAACAAATTGGTTAAGCAATTGTTATCAATGCTATAGTATCCAAAAAGAAGTGACAAGTTGATTTGGAAAAGAGAGATACTGCTATCAGAAAATGATTAGACCCAAACAAATTTTTTCATGTGATTAATGAAAATCAGTTTTATATGGCCACTACACAATATTTTTTTCTCAGAAGTGAAGAAATTATTTATTTGTGCTTTGCAAAAATATGAAAGAAACCATCCCAACTGGTTTACATTTTTACATTGCTGTAAATGTTGGAAACATTTATTTGAATGTGCTATCAACAGAAAGAAATAAACTACTCAATGCATTTATTTGATTGATTGCACATCACACATTCAAATAAACATGTATGACATGATCTCAGATTCAGATAAACACACTGCATTTATTTAAATGTCTTCACATTCATATTGGATTGAACATTCAAGTGCATTTGAATAAGTCTCAGAAGTGACTCACTGATGCATTGTTAAAAGGTAAATCTGATGCCTGCTAATTCTTACCTGTTAGCTTTGCATACTGCACCTTTAGCCAAGGCTGTTATAAATGCAAAGGACATATTCAAGGTATATCTGGAAAGAAAGTACCATGAGATAGTTTGGTGGGACTATATTTGAAATAGTGTATAAGTAATGCAGAATGATATATTATTTATTTCCAAGGAAGATAAATAAACTTCCATAAAATTCCCTCAGAAGAAGCTAAATAATATGAGTCAGGTTTTATAAAAACATAAATGTTTTTATATAGTTCTTTAAAGCATGCCTAACAAGCATGGTTAACAGTATATTGAAATCTTCACTTACATTACTTAACTCATATACTCCTGACTAACGGATACCTCCCCCAACACATATATACAAAAATAGTGTGTATTTATGTATGGACCACAAAGTAAAACACACTGAAAAAAAAAAAACTAATGAAAGCTTTGTTATCTTAGCTTTTAATAAAAAATATGTTTTTTTGAATTTTCAAACATTAGAATAACTTTCAAATTATTATTTAATAATAATTTTCAAATAATTTAATAATAAGATATATTTATAATAGAAAATTGTATACAGATTGATAATATAGAACATTTACTTGGTATACTAATATATTAAAGGGAAAAAATAAACTGTGTTCTCATTCTAAAATAATCTCTATTGAAATAAAATATTCAGGATTAACATTTTTCTATCTAGATTAATTTTGTTACTCTAATATCACTTTCAAGGTTTTGTCAAGATTCAGTTCATTTGAAGGTTATGGTCAGGTCTGTATCTAAATGTAGTAGCTTCCAGTGGAAAATGTCCTGCATTCTTAGAAGGTGGAATCAAACCATAGTTTAAAGGTTGTAATTTCCATAAGCCTTTCTTCTTATTCCTCATGAAAAGATAAAGTCTCTCTCCCTTTCCAGTGTTAATGCTATCAAACATCAGATTTATCTGAAAAAGACAATATGATACTCTGAAATTCCTCTAGCAATTTTTGGCATAACTATATGAGTAATTTTTTTTTTATGATATCCTTTTCCTCTCAAAGGTTATAGCCTTATTAAAGATTTTAAGTGTCTCTAAGGTTATAAACTATGTTGTTCTTGGGAATTAATCCTTTGCTGTTGTGACTTTGTCTTGAACATTCTCAAGATCCCATCTCTGCTCTGGTCAGTTTGCTTACTTTAGTTTGTTTATGATAGTGCATGATACCAGTAGAAGCCACTAACCTAACTTCAGGTCGGCAATAAGATACTTTGCTTAGTTCTCACAGATTGTTGGTTCTTTTGTCCTTAAACTCTACCTTAGAGAACATACTCACAATTTCCTATTTCCTACTATTTTTATCATAACCATCAGTAAGTACTATGAAGAAGAAAGGAAACATTCTTTCCCAATCTAAGATATTAAACTGTAATTCCTCTATGAATGTAAATCAAAATAGATACTAAATTCCAACAACTTATCTTTCCTCTCAGGTCTTTGTATTATGGAAAGGAGGATAAAAGAAAAGGTAAGTCTACTTTTTGATGTAGTTGTCAAATTTAACAGATAATACAGATGCCAGTAAAAATTGAATTTAGGATAAGCAAACACTGATTTTTAATACAGTGTATCCTACTAAATATTTTTATACTAAAACTGTTACTGATATGAAAATCAAACTCAAATATAACTGGGGAAACTGCATTTTATCTGGTAATTATCTTAAGTGAAAAAGGAAAAATAAATGACTTTTCTAATAACTTGTTGGGGGGGAGGGGAAAGTGGAGGGGGAGGGAGAGTAAGAGGAGAAAAAGGAAGAGGAAACAATACTTCAACTACTCATCTTGTTAATATTGATTATGTAATTTGTCTCACTTTGCTCTTAGCTTCAGTGATTGCAAATGCAGTTTATATTCCAAGTTCTTAATGTCCTAAGTAAAATATTTACTCCCAATTTGATTCTACTCTTTGAACTCAAAATGAAGCAACTGAACATGACAAAGTGATGTCTTTCTCACAGGTGCAGCACAGTCAAAGAAAATAGAACTTGTCTTGTGTGGTAGACTCATTAACAACTCATGCCTTTATGACATATCTGAAGGGGTGTAAAACTATACACCTAAATCATATACAGTATAGCTGTATTACCAATATTACCTCAATTAAAAAATAAAAATAAAAAGTTTAAGTAAAATTAAAAAAAGTTTCTTTACCCATGATCAAATGAAAAAGATCATATGATCATATGATGACCTATGAGAACTCTTAAAAAAGGAGTTTGTTGACATAAATAGTCTGCTACTTCAAAATATTACTCTAGGTGCCTTCCTTGTGGCTTCGGGGTTAAGTCTCAGCACTATCACTTTGACTACCTGAGTTTGATCTGGGGCAAGGGAATTAACCCACATGAAATAGCAGACCTCTCCTGTCTGTCCACTGCTCTCCTCAACAGTATATATCAGTGGATCTTCCTGTTCTGCTCCCTACTCTATCTCTTATGAATGTTCTCATCCCCCCCATTTTTGCCCAACACTCCAGATCTTTTATGTATAAATAAATAAATAAATAAATCTTTAAAAGGAAACATAAGATGAAATATTTCTCTATATTTATGTCTTTTCAGCAAAAATGAAGACAAAGTCAAAAATATTTGCATTCCTATAATTATGGCTGGGTCATAAACACTCTACTAATATGATTAAGCACGTTTTTTAACTTAATATATTTTGTTATAAAACTTAGGCTCATCTGAATGATTTCAAAGAGAAAACTTGCTCTATATGATATTTCATGTTTAACTCTAATTTTAAAATTTAATATCTAAGGACTGTGATCAGTAATAGAAAATTCAAAGGAGGAAATATATTTTTTGTCTTTCATGATATAGAATTTTTCCTTGAAAGGAAATGAAATCTTCACATTTATGCCACAGATAGGTGCAATATGTTTCTATTATTTAATTGCTATTATGTTTGTGTGTTCTCATTAGCCAGAAAAGTTTATATCTCTTAGGATATAACTAGGACAAAATGTTCTAAACTAAAGATCAGTATTGAAACAGATATTCAAATACAGGGAGATCTTTATATTTTTTTACACATCATTTGTCCATGAAATAACACTGACAGTTTTTATTATCCATTTATCTTTTCTTTTGAAACTCACATATTTATTAGTCTGTTTTCTAGTCTAAATAGCTAACATCTGTGACAAACATCATCTGTTCGTTCATTCAACATTTATTCCCAAATGCTTTCTGCTTTGCCAACATAGAGGACAGTTGCCTGAAAGCAAACTGCTAAATTTCTTAAACTCCCTTGCCACTAGGCGTAGGGCTTGGCAACAATAAATAAATACATATATATTGTTACAAACCTAACTAGGTCATATCTCTCATGCTCAGAAAGCTAGACTCTGAGCCATAATAGTGTTCCCACAAAGGATGCACTCATATTAATGTGTGCCAAAGGATGCACTCATATTAATGTGTGCCACCACTATGGGACAACATCAGTTGGTTTCTTGAATGCTCCTGAGTGCCAAGTGAAAAAAAGTTACACAGGAAAGAAAGGAATGGGAGAACATGAGAGATGTGAAGAGGGCTTCTTAATTTTCAGGTCAGAAAGGCACCAAACAGTCTAAAGACTAGTCAGGATTATCATGACTTCCTGGAATAGTTGCTCCCTTCTGTGTTATGTTTCAATTAGCCAGTGGGTGTTGAGGTACTAGTAATATCAGTACCCTTGCTTCAGGCCCCATCATGATGTGAATAACAGCAACAGCAATGTGATGTGTGTGCATGTGTTGTGTGTGTGTGTGTATGTGTAAGTCAACCAGTTGATTCTAGAAAATTCAACAATAAAAAATTATATACTAATATTCTGGATCTTTCCAGAAAACTGAGTCAAGTTTTTAAAACTGTAAGGCAAAGTATTTCTAACAGATATATCACATCACTTTTTTACATTTTAAAATCATGATAACATAAAATATATGCTATGTATTTTATAGTACTCTTGATTGTGTTATTCTCAGACATGCTATAGTGACATTAAAACTGATGGTAAAATGGGTTTGGTTTCCCCAAAGAACTACATGGACTTTTCTCTATAGGCCCACACTAAACCTATTGTCACCTAATATGAGAATTAGCGATTAATAAAGACTCTGTGAGCCTCAGAGGGTTTATTACTGTTACTAGAGAATAAAGTTCATTTTGCATGAGAGTAGTGATGACCCTGAAAACTAGAAGTTTCTGTACTTGCCTAACTCTTTTCCCGCTCTTTGATGTAAGAATAGCCCATCCTGTCCTAAGTGTCCATCCTTTTCCTAGTGTAAGAAATAATCATTACTATCATTTGTTTGACCTAGAAAAATAAAGTTTAGGGGCCTTGTCCAGTTCTAATTTTTATGACCAAATATGCTCTTTTTTCTAAGAATCTCATCTTTATCGGCAGGGTAAGGATGAGGTCATGTTCTTGTCTGTTATGTGAGGTCTCCCAATCTCTGCACTTGATGTCCCATGTCCTAAAACACAGGATAAATATTCTTGGTCTATGGTATTTTTAGAATTTATAAATGTGAGTTTTCAATATATGCATTATTTTTCCAAACCATAGCTTTTTACATTATAATCTTACTCCCACCTATTATGCTGTTTCATACCAAGAAGAACACCAGATTCCTCCAGTGTCTCTCATTCTCTCAGTCCTTCAGATTTTACTTCCTACTTGTTCAGCCACTTCCTCCTTTATTATTAAACACCTATCTTCACTTATGAAAAAACTGTAAATATTTTAGTTTTTATACTAAAATTTTTGATTAATTAAATTTTAAAAAATGCTTTGTAGTGAGAATCCTTGTGCAAGAGTCAAAGCTTTAAATCTGTAGGGGAGCTGACTCAGTGGTTGAATGTAGATAAAGTTCAGTACTGTAGACACAATGAATAGATAATCGAGAACATTGTATGCACCTGAAACTGAAACTCACTGGCACTTGAATCTGTATTCAAGCTCTCAGACCACACTGTGAGTGGAAAGAAATTCACACTAGAGGATGTGGAACAGGCACTGAAGGAGCAGGTGAGTTAGATGGAAAAATTGAGGAAAAATCTGATTATGAAAAACTATAAATGGTTCATCTTTCATATCTTATATTGACAACCAATGTTTTGGTCAACATTCAGAAGCTTATGGCACATTTTTACATAGCAGAGCCTCTACTCAAGGTAAACATATTAAATTATTTTAATCCCAATGAAGTGTAAGAAGATTAGAATTTGTGCATTATTTGATGGCTTGAAAGCAACTATTCAGATGGTGTTATATAAGGCTTTAATTTTTTTATTTCTTGGTGACTTTTAGGACGGTAGATTGAATGGACAGGGAGACATAAAACTGACAGGGATTTGGGAACGGTAAAGATGTGAAGATCATCTAGGGATTTTGTGAGGGCAAATATAGTGAGAGTTGAAACACTATAATATCAATACATACAAGCGTCATCACAATAGCTGCTTAGATGGCCTAAGTCACCCCAAATGTTAACCCAGGACTATCAATTTGAAAATATTTTAGAAAAGCCTTGAACACCAGAAAAAGTATCTTGAGCTTGGAATCCCAATAACTATGGGGCAGACAAGCACAGCCACTTTTTTATTTTTCTTTCTTTCTTTCTTTTTCTTTTTTTTTTACGACCGTTATTATGATCCATCTACTTTGTTGTAGTCTGCAAGAGAAATGCAATGTATTGGGGCCTCCCTGGTGGCATAGGGGTTAAATCTCAGCCATATCAACCTATTGCCAGCCACTGAAGCATGAGTTTAATCCCTGGCCAAGAAGCTGACCTGCATGGTACAGCAGATCTTTCAGGGCTCACCCACTGACCCTTCACCTCTCAGCAGTGTATTTCAGTAAAACTGCCTATTCCGCCTCTGATCTGTCTCTGGTGAATCCTCTCACCCTCAGCCCCTCTATACTTCTGGCCTACACCTCAGCTCTTGTGCATAAATAGATAAAATAAGCCTTAAGAAAGAGAAGTGCAATGCATCATAGTTATAATGCTTTAATAAATAAGGTAATTTTTATTTACATATTCCTGAAATTCTTGAAATAATCCTACAATATAGGGGTTATGTTTTTTCCATTTACCAACACAAAAACTAAGCTGGAAATGACTGGAAACTTTCACAAACACAAGTCAAGTCTGCATGTTTCTTACTCACATCTATCAAATATACCCAAGGTATATATTAAGTCAATATGACATGATATATATCATAGTATCCACGTACCTCTATTTTTAGATTTCATGTTTGATTCTTCTTTTCTTTCCTTTTTTCCATATAAGTCTGGCTACATTTATGTATAATTATTGCCACAATTAGTTTATGACTATATTATTTCTATGGAATCTGGATCATTTATTAACCACTAAGTCATTTAATATGACATTTCACTTCAAATAGCTTGCACATTCTTTTAATGCAAAAAAAAAAAATGATGACCTGTTCAGATGTAATAGATGTTAAAGGGGATTAGTAGATGTTAAATGGGGGAGGGGAGCAACATTATCTCTGCCCTAACTTACATGTAGCCTCTTTTGAATACAAGTCCTAGTGAAACCAGCAGGCCTTTGCTTCATCCGCAATTTCTGGCTTCCCCAGACCACAGAAGGGACTGGGAGACAATGGCCACATTGATAGGATGGTGGAGTATTCACAGAAATGTTTATTTGGAGCAAAGCAAGGCAAATCTTTGTTTAAAGCAGAAGCAACAAGGCAAAACTCCTGTTAGTGGGAGAAAACTCGAAAATGAATTGCTATTGGTGGGATTCAGGAGGCTGCTTCTATCTGTTGAGGTTTTGTGTTAGTCTTTTTTTTTTTTCTTTTTTGGGGGAGTGGGTGTTGTTAAGGATTACCTTTGCATTTTTTTTTCAGCTACTGCTCACTGACCTTGACATAATGCTGTACTCAGGACATTAGTGCCACCATCTCTTTTCCCCTTTCCTTCCCCACATCTCCAGGCATCTGTCTGCTGACCTTGGGCACTCCCTTACTCACTAGTATGTCATAAACTGGACTTCCTGAGCACCAACTACAAGTGGCAGACCTGAGTAGCCAGAAACAAAGTCATGGAAGAAAGTTAGTTTTGCTCTGCTCTTGCTTCTGTGGTCCAACTGGCATCCAGCTACTGCTGGGGAGGTGACTTGAAGAAAATATATGTAGTATGGACAGGTAGAGGCACTTGGAGAAGCCACAGGTGAGATATACCTGGGGAGGTTGTTCCTAGTCCTTCCCAGAGATAGTGGCAGCCATTGTTTTGACTTCATGGTAGATTATTTGGTACATTTTGAATTATGAATCTCTCTTTCCACCCCAGTAGACTGGGAAATGCCTAATCTCTTTCTAGGGTTCCCTGCCAGAAGGTACCTTAGACATGTGGTAAGCTTTCAGGCTCAATGTTCTCACTTTGGGTGAAGCCTATTTGACTAAAGATTTGCCCATGAGGGAATGGGTAATTTTTGGAGTTTTATTTGCTTTGTTTGCCTTTGTGTGGCAGATGGCTGGACCTTTTTAAGCATGATGCTTTAACAGTTTGTTGTCCTTGGGTACCCCTCGGTTGCATGCTAACATAACAAACAGACCCATCTAGATTATATAATGGAAATGGAATGTATGTTGTTGTTACCAGCAAGCCTGTTTTTGTAATGGAATTTTAAAAATGAGAACCAATTGTCCAAAACTCAATTTCTTTCAAATACAATGAATTAAAAACCATAAAGAAATTTTATGTAATAAACTGATTTTTTTTCAGTTATGAACATGTCCATAAGTAAACATACAAATGGATTAATGATTCTTTATTGGTATTATCATTGTGTAGAAGGTTTCCAGACCAAGAAAACATTGATTTTTGAGAAGTATTGAATCCTATTATCACTGCTATTTGCTTTAACAAGGAAAATGTGGAAAGTGAATAAAAATTGCATAGAATCTAAACATTCCAAAAATTTAAAACTAAAGATAAATTGTTTATAAATAAGTTATTCAATATTAATAAACCTAGCTCATCATGTTTATGCTATTTTGCTACAATATAGATACAGTTCTACCATCTTATATACTGTCTCATAACATCATTCCTAACTATGTATTAGAAATTACCATAGTAACTTCTCTATGGAACCAGTATATAAATGCTATCAGAGCAAACATCCCACATTAAGAGAACTTGTGTGTGTGTGTGTTTTCAGTCTGATTTTATTATCTCTGTATATTGTCAGATTTTAAAAATTGACTCAAAGAAGCTTTGGTCAAAATATAAATTAGTAATTAAAGTGTAATTACCTATTTAATTACCTATTATCAAATTCTTAAAAATCTTGTAATGCCAAGATTACTTTTAAAAAGAAAATTGTAACAATGTAAATGTCTTATCAAGAACTATGTATAGAAACTAAAGAAAGTTTCCTATCAATGTTAACTTTGTGAGTGGTCAAGTGTCTTAAAGTTTAATGCAATAGGATCTCATTTCATTTCCTTCCTTGTATTCTGTGCTGAGCAATTTTCATTAATTTTGACATTAACAAAGTGTAAGAAGATATTATAGGACCATGTGTAATTTGACAAATTGTTACTTACATTTGTGCTACAGAAAAGTTTTTCATTTCAATGACCTAAGACAAAGCTCATAAAAATATTTTGTGATTACTTACTGTAACACACTTCTCATCATCCTCATTTGAAACTCATTCTGAGTTTTCCACAATACTGAATGCATTGCGGTTTAAATTGAGTAGCTAAACCACCTTCCTGATCAACAAATTTCGGGATTACCTATCTGCATAATTCACAAAAGAATTTCCCCATAACCACTCTTGATGAAAAGTTTGCTTTTGTAATTATCTGAAAAATATGTTCATGTAGTAAAGCTCAGATTCAAAAATTAAAAAGTGGGTTCAATTCATGATACTCATGTATGTTAGGGTAAAGGGTTGGTTATACTTTTGGACTATAGAAGTTTAAAAGTAGTATTATTTGTGATATATCTTTAGATTATATCAAATGTAGCATGGCTTGTATACTTACTCTGCTTAGTTTATAAAAAGAAATGCGCTGACATTGAATTTTCAGGAACACACAATGAACATTTATTTTAATTTCCAGAAAGTGTAAGATGCATTTGCTTCCAGGGGAAGAGAGTATCTTGAAGATATTTTATGTTAAAGCAATTGAGAATATAGCTTAGTTACTTCTGAAATATCTCAATTTAGATGATTTGGTAATAGTACTTTCCATAGTGCTTCTTCTTTGTATTCATCGGTATGCAAGACTCTAAAACAATCCTGCACTTTGTAGTATACTATAGTAGATTTTATAAGTGAGGAAACAGAAATCCTGAGAAGTTAAACTTACTCAAACTCACATAGTCAGAGAGTATCACACAGGTAGCATTTGAACTCAGTAAATTTTTTGGGCTTCAGTGTTAACTATTAATCCCTAAGGCATGAAGCATATCAAAACAATGATTTCTACAAATTGTGTCTTCTTAAAAAAAGATATAGGGATAGATGTTTCTACAATTCCTACTATTTCTAATGATTCTTATTTCCAATAGTACTAAAGAATAGCCCTGAATCCAAGATGCATCAATTTTGGTGCATAAATAATCAGAAAAACTGCTTTATATACAAATTTTCTTAAAGCTCTTTCTCATAATTATTCCTTAAAATGATGAACATGTATTCTCTATCATTGTAGATAATGCAGCGACAGCTTCCTAGAGAAAATTTTAGATTCTTAAAAAGGAAATGATCAACATTTCCCAGTATCATTTCTAAGGAAAATCTTCTATGTCAATAAATGTTCAAGAACTTATAATTATGACCTTGTGAGAAGGACGCTAATAAAGTTATATTTGAATAAAATTTGCACCAACAAACATGAAAATAAAAAATAGGAATTTACTTTTTGTTCTAAAATGATATCAACATAAGTCACTTCAGATCTTATGGAATCAATGTATCACTCATCTGCTGGACTATGTTAATTTTTTCAGTAATGAAGATTAATGATATAAAAGTCCCTATAGAACTACAAAATCCAATACTATGTGGATTTTAATTAAAATAGCATAAGGAAGGAAAATATCCCTTCTCTTCTAAGTTCTGTGATCCATCTAATAATTAAAATGATATAAGACATTGACATTGCTAGTGGGCAGGCTGAGGGGTACCCTGTTATTCCCAAATCTGTCTGCTCAAATAGGTTCTGTCATCCACCCATTCCATAAAGTCTAACATACTCTTAGTGTGTGAAACTTTCATGGAAAAAAAAAAAAAAAACAACAAACTTTAATGCAAATAGGGTACAATAGAAGAGAAATAATATAGCTTAAAATAGTTCCAATTAAACATCGAAAGTTACACATACACTCATGGGTAGATGCCCATCCAAACAATGTTGGCCCAAAGCAAGGTCTGTCATTTCTACCCTCCCCACATGTCTCTTACCCACATACCTGTCTATCTCAAACATTTTTCCATGTACCCCAAGTCCCTCATACAAATCCAAGACAAAGAAGCAAACACAGCTTCTTCTTCACATATTTTTCTGCTCCAGGTGCCTCCTCAAATCCTTTCCTTCTTCATCTAGTGTCCTTTTAGATTTCTTCAGCTTCTAGTCCCTGCTCAGCTCAACCCTTACTTGTGTGGGGCAAGGAAACTGGAACTTCTTTCTATGCATATCACACTGTTACAACATGAGAAAAATTATCACAGTTTAATGACCTAGAATAATGTAGTTTGGGATATATCAGTAAGTTGCACCATCATGTGAAAACTACATATCCCTTTTTGATGCCTCAGGTTGCTTGCTCACCACATTTTGCTTTAGAATTTACAAACATGTCAATTCTCCATATGTACTGTGTTAAATTTGATCTTTTTCTCCCACCATTTCTACTATCCACAAGGATGGAATATTTTTTCCTTGTGCACTGTCAATATAGTATAAATACAATAACCTTTGGGACATTCTCAAAAAGTGGCAAATGATCTCAATATATCAGGTTTCAAAGAACAGTTAAGTAAATGAAACTTCTAAGTTCTCATTATCAAAGTTCTTAGTATTCAACACAAAGACTGTAATATGTGTCATATAGCCTCAAAATAAGGAAAGAAGTTTAAACATGTCTGTTCCAATGGATTCTACTAGTTTTTTTTTTTTTCTAAATAGCATGCTTAAAATATTTTAACTTAAAAAAAATGGTAATCCTCTGAGGTTTTGAGCATAAACTTTATCATTGATATGGCTCAAAGAAGCTTGAAGTTCTTGAAATGCCATCTCACATTCATTAGTGACCATAATAGTACTGTGCTAATTATTTGTAGAATATCAATTTCCAGATATTATCATTTTTGTTCAGTGATTTTGTTTTTCCCATGGTTGAGTTTGAGGAATTTTTAGATAGTATCTTACTAGGGTTGCCATATCAATACTTTGTTACTATCAAGCAAACTAAAAAAAAAAAAAAAAATTAGTACAGGATAACATATATGCCCCAAAAATAAGATTTTTAAAAAAGACTGACCAACCAAAGTGTTGGTCTGCAGGGGAGGGTAAAGCTGGAGAACAGACTGGAAGAAGGAGGAAGAAGAATGGAGAGCCAGGAAACCTGGATGAGGCTCATGGAACAGAGACATGTGAAGAAACTGCTTGTTTCTTGATCTTGGACTGCTTAGAACAAATGTGGATGAACAACCTGTGGAGAGGTTATCAATGACAGATTTTATCTTGATTTTGATTTTGCTCTTTTCCTCTCAGACTTGTCTGACTGTTTCTGACCCTTTTCTTTGGGCCCCTACTGAAATGTGCTTAGGACTTGTAACATGGTTTTGGACCTTGCTTTGGGCCAGCCCTACTTGGCAGACATTTACCTATGAGGCAATGGGTAACTTTTGGTGCTTGATTTGGAAACTTTATTCTTTGTATTTTCTTTGTTACACACTAGTTGTATGAAAGCCCCCTTCCCATTGAAGTTCTTACATACTAGAATCTGGTTTGTCTTGATGTGGTGGATGGCAGAATCTATTTAGAAAAGGCAGGTTTGGGAGTTCTGGGGTGACCCTCTCCATTCCTTATAACAAAAGGATTTTTCCAGAATTCTTATCTATTTTCAATTCTTGGAATTAGTACTGTGAAAATTGGTAATTGATTGATGCCTAAATATTTTCTCTGGTTGTCTCCATTCGATTTTTTAAAGATTTCCACAGGACAAATAAGAAAGTAAAATTCTTGATATCAGAGTAAAATATCATCGCCTGTCTTGTTAGCCCGAATTTCTTTTTCCTGGAGTTACAAGAACAGAGTAGAATTAATAGGAGCATATGTAGCAATGGTAACCACTTCTCATCTTCCTTCTCTTCCTCTTCTTCCTCCATTCCCTTTTACTTCCTACTGTAGTTATTTTTATTATTCCACCATTATTTTTGTATTATTATATTTAATATAGAAATAACTAAACACAAAAGAAGTAATGATCTTCTCTGGCCTTTATAGCTCTTAAGTTATCAGTTTATACATTATAAAACACATCTTTCTACATTCTCCAAACAATAGTAGGGCCCCAAATAGTCTTCTCCACATTATGAGAAGAATTGAAACAATGCAGCCAATAACCAGTTTTCCTAAAGTAGTGACTCCCACTGCGTTTAGAAATTTGAGCAATTTGACATCTGTAATATATCCAAGTATCTGAAGGTTTTTCTTGTCATTCATTATAGTGCACCTTAATAAAGTATTTGTATATGAGATAGAATAAAAAAAAATACTGTGGATGGTTTGAAAATCACTGATATAAAGACTCAAAGCTAAGTACTATCCTCTGTGGTTAAAACTTTCACAGCTTTTAATTTTAGTTCTTCCTATGGGAGGATGAAGACTATCAGACAGGTTCATTTATATATTTTTCAGTGGGTAGAGGAAATTCTGAGGTTAAAATTATTTATCTTATTTATCTTGTCTGGTTGTGAGGTGTTCATCAGAATATACATTTCAGCTCAGAATATACTGTTTTTTGAAAACAGAGGGATTTTCTTAGTTCAGTGATTGAAGGTGAACTGGCACGATTATGATATGATAGTGCGTTGCTATTACGTATCATAATGTGGTTAGTTTTTGAAATTGAATGGTCTGATTGTTCACAAATCTTAGCAAATTTCCTTTTTCAAAATTGGTGAAATGGTCAGAATAAAATGAATAAATACTTTATAAGGAGTGTTGACAAAATATAAGCATTCTTAAATTGATTGGAAACAGCCTTTGTTCAAATCTTATTACAGGATTTATAACTAAAATAGGTATCATACAATTACTAATCAGCACTCAGGTGACTTTTAAGAATAAATATCCATATTATTGCAAAGACTTCTTTAGAAAAATATCATTGGAACAGTCAACATTTGCCATATACCTTTAGTTAGGTTTTTTTAGAAATCAGTGCAAATAAAAAAAAACAACTTTATATATGATATATAAACAACATATACCAAAATCAGTTAAATGTGAATATTTACATTTACATAAAGTTTACATGATATTCATATGTGTAAAATATACATATATGTGTGTATACACACAAGCATGCCCCACATACACACACACACACAAGGTGTATATTAACATATGCATGTTAGACACTATGCCCTAGAGTTTGACTTTGATACCTGGAAGGAAACATAATAGTATATTCAGTCAAAGAACAATAGCTGTCATGTTGCCAAAAACTTTTTTTAATACTTTTTGTTCTTTTATTTTCCCACATTAGAGAGGATACTTTTTTCTTAGAAGCACTTTTCCTAAAGAAAAGAATTAAAATCAATAGATGTTTAATTTCTCATGGGAAAAGCTCTTAAACTACAGGGTCAGCTAGGAGATTAGGTTAGTCAAATATAGAAGAATATAAACTCCTGGAATCAAAGTCGAAAAAGAGCCCTATCAATGCAATCGTTCATTTTTTTCCCATGTCTAAATTAGAAAGTGAAATAAGATCCTCAGAACTGAGACTAGAAGTAAATTCTTAAAAGCAAAATGTGTGCTTAATAAAGAACAACTTTAAAAGAATATTCATTTCTTTAAGTCTTAGCGAGTATGGTTCATTTTCACTGGCTTTGGGTGGAAACCTTATAGGTTACAAATGATTTTACTCCTCAGAATCTTCATGTGTATGTGAACCCCACTAAACATGGGTCCTCTTCCCTAGTCCATTACTGTAAAAGAATATAAGCAATAAAGACAACAGTCACAAGCAGAAAGATATGATTAATTTTGAACTTTTTTTAAAGCGTATATCAAATTTATTTGGTCAGAACCAAATGGCAGGAAAATGTTCAATTATTTGAATATCTTTACAACACCAAAGAATTGTTTGCATTTCTATTCAAAAGTCACATTAATAAAAAATTTAAATCTTATTTGGAGTCATATCTGCATTATATTTCTAGAGATCAGAATACCATTTATAAGAGTACAATTTATTTCTGGGTCACTAAAACTTTTAAAATGAATATGGATATCTCTCTAAATTGTCAGTTAGCTATCTTCTACCTACTGATCTATATCTCTGTATATTCCCATAATTATTAATATGAACATATGTATCTATAAATCAATTTTCAAATAAAATTTTTAAAAATAATCATTTTTGAACTTAAAATATCATATTTTAAAATCTGTCTTATATTCTATATTAATAAGTAAATCTTATGCTAGAAATGAATTTTCTGATCTTGTTTTGAACATTGTTTTTGTTAAGCTTTAACTTTCATAATCCCTTCTTTTCAATTCTACTTGTTTTGCTAGGACTTTAGAAGCTTATGACATCAAAATGAATAGCCCACAGAAATGAATAAAACTGAATAAAAATTGAGCCTATTTAAAAACAGACAGTATTACAACATTGGAAGGCAATTGAGTACAATTTTCATGAAGAGAAATAATCCACCACTTTTGAAAATTACTTTGTTATGCATTAATTAAAATCTAAAACAAATAAAAATCTTACTTATTTTTAACAAATGACCTTAAATTACTAATACAAGCTCTCATCAGTTCACAGGCTTGAGGACGCACTTTTTAGAGCTTCTGATCCTTTCTGTGTGTAAGCCTTGTTTTGTCATGAACAAGGATGAGATAGACTCATGGTTATCATTCAGGTCCACTTTAGAGTAGAAACAGGTCACTACTGTTAAAGGGGAATAATCAGTTGGGAAATTATTGCAGTATGCTGTAAGATAAAAACATTTTGGGCTAAGCTGGGACAAATGTTAAAGTTTTCTTACCACCAATTCAAGAAAGTCCACAGCAGGAATAGACAAGTCATTCCAGAATACAAGTTAAAATATTAGGGTGAAGTACAGATGCTATTGTGCTGAAGGAAGGAAATAGATGCACAGTGAAGGAAAATTATGCAAATTTAGATTCATAGAATAATTCATCCTACTTAAAAAAATAATTTCTGTAATTCTTAATACCTACAGGGTTTTCTTAATGCTTTAAACTCTTTGAATCAATCTAGATGGAAAAATTTAAAGGTTTTGTCAAACCTACTCTGCTTTCTTTTAGTGAGTAGACAGTCAATTTTCTGCATGCTTATGTTAAATTTCTATTTTGTTTAACTAGAAAAAAATCAACGAAAGAGGGGAAAAAGAAAAACACTAATCTGATCAATAGCTGAACAAAACTATTAACAATAAATAATTCCTTTCAGATTTTTTTCTCGAAGAAGTTATTTATTTGAATTATATTTTGAAACACAATCAACATCATGATTCTCAGGCAAATGTGTTCTTTTATTTTTAATGTCTTCTCACTGCTATTGTCAAAAATGGCCTTAATCTCATGCAGATGAGATATTGATCTGTTGCCGATGTTCACTGAGCAGCCAAAGGGGAATCACATTACCAGCTACAAACTCCATCAATCATAGTCTTCTTAATAACAGCACTTAAACGATCTGTCTTGGCATTAACTTATATTGTATCAGTGGCTGATATCCAGGTTTCAAAAAAGAAAACTGTTCATTTTGAAGGATAGGTTTTAGGCCTCTATAGATGATTTAAATAAAAGGTCTCAGACTTTGCTCAGAGCAGTAGGATCCATTATTTTAATGAACTTAGTTTAAGTCTATGGAAATAGATCAAAAGATCTTTGTGTTTGTTTATAAATAAAGGATAATGTCTTTAACATACAAACGAAATGCATATAAGTGAAGTTTGAAAATGCTAGGACTTGAAGTCATGCTTCAGCTTGAATCTTGGGTGCTTTGTTGGTCTGATGGTTTTTGCAATAGGTGATTATTAAGAAAGGGTGTTCTGTAATGAATTGTATTTATTAAATATAGCTCCTATTAATTCCTCTACCTCCTCCCCCTACATGGACATACTTGAAAAATTATTGTAAAGTAAAAACAAAATGGGATAAATGGTGGTAGGCAAAATATCAGATGATAGTAATGAAAATGGAAAAAACAATCATTACTGTATGGGGAATCAAAGAACACTGTTCAAGCCACATGTCTCAGTCATAGGATCTCAGAATCTTTATTTCACTATTAACAATCCTCTGAATAGAAAGTCAAAACAGGATGTAGCAAACATAAAAAAGAGCACCTAATTCTCACTACATATTTTCTTTTGGTCTCATGGTAGACTGAAGAGAAAAACTATTCTTCCTGACCCATCTGAAAATGCCCCAACAGAGCATTTTTTTATTACTTATGTTTCCTCCCAAAACAGATTAGAATATAATAGAATAGTTAGAATAGATTGAAGTCCCTGTTTTCAAACTTCTTTGGATAAATGATTAAAGTATACTCTTAGGTTACTCTTCTTGTTGATTAGAAGGTGCGAGTGTGATAGGCCAAAAAAAGGACATTTGCAACACCAGAAGTCTGGAATGATGATCTGTAAACAATTGTATGAATAGTTTGTGTCAAGAATGGGAATACTGCATTTTAGATATTAGGAATAGATTTGCATCCAAAAGTTGTTAAATCTTGGTTGCTTAACCTGCAATAGGGAATGGAATGTAATTTGATTTCTCTCTATAAAAAATTATGTGATGTCTTTGCAATTCAGAAAAAGCAGAGACTAGAACCAGTAGTGTTAGGGGGAAAGACCCTCCTGAATGCATTATACAAATAGGTTATGGACTTCGACCCCCATTCTAGACCTACAAGATCCAAGGACTACAAATCCCATAAGGTCATTATCGAAGAGTGGATCACTGG
>JAGFMF010012262.1:1924908-1974376 GCA_019455555.1 Galemys pyrenaicus | reverse complement strand
TCCCCTTGTGTTATTCACTACGCTATTTCTCCTTCCATTGTAAATAAAACCCTTTATTAACCTTTGTTGTGTGTGCCTGCAGTTGGGGCATTATAAGTGTCGTTCGAGCGCGCGGGTGAGGACCAAGTCAGGCAAACCCATTTTATATTAGGGTTGCCCTGTAACAGTAGTAATTTTGAATTAATGACTGAAAATTGAACAAATTACTGATTGCAAGTTAAATTATAATTAATTTTTAATGTGTGTGTGCATATCTTGGTATGAGTATCTGTCTTAGTCAAATCCCCCTCATCCAAAATACATACAAACCAAATATTGAAACAAATACACAGGTAGTCAGTATGAATGAAAAACAGGTAGCACATAGGATATCAATTTACAAAAATACTTGATCGAATTTCCATTAAATTAGCATGGAAATGTTACATTCTATAGTATGCAAATTAGTTTATTATAGAACAATAGATATTTCTTAATGCAGATTTCCTAATCCTATTTACCATATATTAAATACCACAAAAGGTATTCCTCTGGGGTAGAAAACAAGACATGTTTATAACTTATTCTAGCACTTACTTATTTAGAAATTATTTCTATAAAAGAAAAAAATAACAAGCATGTTTCCATGTATTCAAAGATGTTACATAAAAATTTAAAAATTGGTAGAGCATACACTGATGAAATTATATAAGTGAATATATATACATCAGATATCACTAACATGATGGGAAATACATTTCTAAGATTGTTATTCAAATCACTTTAATATACAAAAAAGGCTAATGTTGAGTTCTCAAATTATCAAACAAATTAAAACATAATACTTAAGGGACATGTGTTTTCCCTTAGGCATTTGCCGCCTACATAATTCATTATGGAAGAATTAGAAGATATAAACATAGCAAAGCATTTGTAAATATTTGCTGTATTTAGGCATTTTCTTTATACAGCAACCTCATCACTGCTATATGTGCTTTAGCATATATGCATAAATTTCTTCCATGAAAAAGATAACTTGTGTTCTAACTGGTTTATGTATTTCCTAGTATGTGGTGTACATATATATATATATGCATGTGTGTGTTTCTGTGTGTATGTTCACTCTCCTTCTACATATAACATTGGAAGCTGGTACCATGCAAAAAGTCCAAATCCCCCCAAATTGACTTCTACTTGACAACATTACTTCCCACATCAAATCCCTTCTGCTTCTGTACCCTCTGTTCAAATCTTACTAATCCTTCAAAGACATCATCAATTCTATTCTATTCAATGAAGATTTTCTGAAGGATTCACTATTAAACCCTAACCTCCATCCAATTTTGCTAGCCACATTGATTTTGATTATGTTGAAAGTTTTATTTTATTATAATTTGGAGTTACTGTTGATCTTTTTGTTATTTAGATAGAAATAAACATGTTTTAACTATATTTTTACTGTAACTTTTTAATAAAAATTTTAGAGGCACCAGTGAACACAAGAGTTTCAATTTTCCTCCTCTGTTTGCATACCCCTTCCATTTAATATTGATTTGCTGCATGTTTTTTATAGAAATGTTATGAAATCAGACATATTTTTTCTCTGGAATAGGTTTGGGCATATTTACTCAGCAGGAACTTTTGTTTTAGGTATCATTTAGAATCACTTTCCAGTAATGTTAAAAATTATAGCTTAGGGAATTTTTATAAAAATATATATTTTAATAGAAAATGTGCATAATTCCTGTGATAATAAATTCAGCATTGTCACTGCAAACAATTTGACATTTCCTGACATTGAAGTATATTTAATAAGTTTATTAATGAAAATTTACAATTAATTATAACAAAAAAATAAATGGAGATTCTCTACTTTAAAATATTGTACAGGGTACCACCCTGGTGAGGCAAGAAGTTAAGCACTGCACCATGAAACATCTGCAGCCACTGCAGCATGAGTTTGATCCAGACCAGACTGGTGACCCACATGACTCAGCAGACCTCTCCTCCCTCATCTGCTGCTCCCCTCAGCAGTGTACTTCAGTCACTCTGCTAGTTCTGTTCCCCACTCTCTCTGGTGAATTCTCTCACCCCCACATCTCTGGCCTGTACCCCAGTTCTTCTATGCATAAACAAATAAATTTTTAAAAAATAAAATATTGTACAGCCATACCATTAATTTTTGTTTTAAAATTTGAGATGAAACACTTATAAAATAATTTAAAGAGGGCCTCCCTGATGGCACAGTGGGTTGTCTTAGCACTATGAAACTATCACCAACCACTGCAACATGAGTTCTTTTCCAGGTCAGGTTGCTGACCCATATGGTGCAACAAATCTCTCCTGTCTCCCCTGCTTCTCCCCTCAGCAGTGTATTTTAGTAGACCTGCCTGTTTTGCTGCCCAATCTGTCTCTGGTGAATCCTCTCATCCCCCTCATCTCTGGCCTACATTTTTTTTTTTTATGTATAACTGAATAAAATTAAATCTTTTCAAAATTAAAGAGTAGGTAACTAAAAATTGCCTAAGAATTTTATTAGTTCATTCAAAATTGCATAACATAGATCACAACATATTAGTTGCTAAGATGATATAATGATAGATAATTAGATAGATACATAGATATATAGATAGATATTTAGTTAAACTTAATATCAAATAGCTCTATCTTGTCTGTCAAGATTGGGTAATGGGTGAGGATGTGTGACTCTACTGATTGTCACAAAAAGCCCCACATGGTCTGAAGAGTCTGTCAACCAAACATACAAATGCACATGAACTTATAAACCAATCCAAAAAGTCTCAGAGCAAGTGACCCTAACTCTTACCACATCTCTGTTTGACTGAAAAATCCCATTCCCTGCCCTTGGCAGAGAACACCGTGCATTGTGAACCTTAGTGATGATCCATGTTATTATACAAACACTTCCTGGATTATATTGTATGTACAAATATACATAGATAAGTGTTTTCATTATTTGCTGATGCATGATCTTTTTTAAAAAAACAATATTTATTTATGGATAAAGAATAGGGATGTAGGCCAGAGGTGTAGGAACTGAGAGAATTCACTAGAGAAAGAGTAGGGAGCAGAAGAGACAGATATACTGAAATACACTGCTGAGGGGAGCAGCAGACAAGACAGGAGAGGTCTGCTGTGCCATGTGGGTTAGCTCCCTGGTTGGGGATTGAACTCTTGCTCAGTGGCTGGTCATAGCTTGGTATCGCTGTGATTTTAAACTCTGTGCCACCAAGGAGACCCTGATTCATATCTTATTCACACATATGCATGCATAGAAATATTGTAATGAAATCCTAGAAAAAATGAATATCCATCATTTAAATGAGGGACAATGAAACTTGATTTTATTTCATTTGTTCAATATTTCAGTATTTCTTCATTGTTATAATTAAATCAATGAGTAGATCAGGCTGGTATCCTTTTGTAGAAGTAGAAATAACTACAAAGATGACTAAAGACATTTTTTGAATAACCTATTAGTACCCCATCTCCAAAAAAATGTTAAACTGAAAGTTAGGTTGACATAGTTGAGTATCTCTTGTATAAAAACATTGCCTGAAATGTAGTTTGAAAATGTTTTTAAGAGAAGCAAAGAATAAATAAAATCTCATCTAGGTTACTTCCCAGCTTGTCACCTTGAAAAAGTTATTTGTGTTCAGACATTTGTTTTTTTTATCCATAAAACAGGTACAATGTTCAGTTTACCAACTTCATTGGATTTATAAGAAACTTAATATCAGCACATTTCTTTAATAGAAATTGTAACTTGCAATGGATTGGTATCTTCCATTTTGTACTTGTTGATCCGGAATTTTCATACAACTTTAAACTATAGAGCTTTGTGTACTCTCTCTATTACAAACAATATTTGTACTCAGTCATATTGTGTACAAATGTTCCATTCTTAAATTTCTTCACTGGAGATATATAGATAAAGGTTTTGTACAATAGAAACCTGAGCATTTACTTTTATAATTTTAGTTCATCATTTAAGTATTACACAAATTGGAAATACTTAATTGTATCAATAAATTGCATTCAATTATAAATACAAATGCATATAAATATCTGAGATACGATTAGATGTTATTGTTAAATGTATAATTATATCAGTAAATTAAGACAAGTCTTTTGTCACATCTTGAAGGAGATGAATGGCATGTAATTGTGTTGCTTAACTTCAAATGCATTTTGTGGGAGAAGAACAATCTATAGTATGATGAACAATTTAATTCCACTTTCTTATCTACAAGAGCTCCATGTTTCATTTTTTGTGAAACCATCACAGCAAAAAAAAGTCTCATTCTATAAACTCAAATATGTTTTGAACTTTATAAAATTGAAGATATCATTCTACATTTTATCTTTTGATTTGTATACATACATAGCTGTTCCTTTCTGACTCAACACACTCATTTGCTATAATGAAGTTGCTCAGTCAACATTATTTACATTGTATATTTCAAACATCTTTGTGTTATATTAAAGAAATAGCCAGGTATTGTTTGAATTCACTTTTCCCTTTTTCCTTTACTAGTGTACATTTTAAGTAACATTTTCTACAACCATTGTGCAGCAGGAAGCTTAATAGAGATGCTGTTTCCATAACAACAAATAGGATTTGAACAAAAACACAATGCTCAGTGGTTACTGTACCTCACAGCAGGTAAAAGCAGTTATTCAAAATTACAGGCAGCATGACATTGGAAAAAAATAAATTAAAGCAAGGGGTGCTAAGAGTTCTATTCTATATTTAGTAAATGTTTAACTCATAAATGTTTGAAGAGAGAAACTCTAGAATCCGATTACATGCTGCATTTCCTTTCAGATCATGACCTATAATGAAAAGTAGCTTGGACATTAATTTTTGTGATATTCAGAGTTTTTTGAGTCAAAGAGTAACCAACAAAGATCAGATAAAATACTTTCTAGATTGACTAACAGCTTATATTAAATAATAACATGTAAAATTTCCAACTGTTATAGCTAAATATATTTACTTATTTCTAAAATTACTGCATTTTAAAGTTTGTTTCAACGTAATAGACATATATTTAAATTAATATCATTAAATTAAAACAGTGTTTGAAGAATCCCAAGATTTCATAAAAGTAGAAAACATGTCTTGAAATAATCACATATTTTCATTTATTATTTCAAAAGCTCTTATTTACTTCATGACTTCATAATTTATTTTCCATGGTTAATCATTTTTTCAACTCTGCACAGGTGGGTGTTTATAGATCCATTATTCCATCCACTATTTAGAATAATAGGATTGATTTTTTAAATTTAGAGGAGTGTTTAAATAAATAAAACTATAACTTAAAGGCATAGTAGAGTAAAATAACCAAAACAGAACTTGTTGTACATTATCACATTCATAAAATGTGTGGGAAAGAACTTTAAGTGCACCAAATTGAAATACAAATTCATTAAGTAATTCCTTTGTTTAGAATCCTGAGGAGTGGTGATTCTGCCTTATGACTAATTTAAAGAAATAAAATTTGTTGTTCCTTAATATATGCCTTTTCTTTTGCAGACAGCTATAATTGACAGTTATTTTCTACTAATAAATATGTTAATAAAGAAACTGGAAACTTACAACTTAAAACATCTATTCATTAAAGACTGGATATTTTTTCGTTCTGCTTTGTTTCAAATTCTTTTTGTTAAATTAAGAAGCAACCATATACCAATGATCACATGGAATTTGTGAAGCAATCCACACATTGTACAGTTCAAAATCACCTGTATTCTTAATTTCCACAATATTAATTTTTAAGACTCTATAATGGGATAAAGATCAATTTGTATTTAATTTTGAAAGGTAGTGTTTGCTCTTTTTTTCCTCACTAATTTCCTTTAAAGTAAGAAGTGATACATACTCATATTTATTTCCTTATAGCACCCATCATGGTTTTTTATTTGTTTGTTTGTTTTACAGAAAATATTCAATGACTTACTAGGTGTTGAATGCAATGGATAGGAAATGATGAAAAATAATGATTAGAAGTCAAGGTGAACAGAAAAATGGCTCAGTTCTAATCCCATGGTGTTAAACAGAAATTTAAAATGGTTCTTGTGATTTTTATTCCCTGGGCTCCATGCTTTTGTATAATCTCCTTTCTTTGAATGCAGGCAGAATCTGAAACTAATCTAACTGAGTGAATATAGCCAAGTTAAATGGATTTTTCAGACATAATGAAATTTGTTAATATGTCAACTTTGAATTAATCAAAGACAGATTATCTTGGATCAGTCTGTTTTAATCAAGTGAGCCTTTTAAAAGAGGATCCATACCTCTGGAGGAAGATCAAAGGAACAGAGATGTTCTACTGACCTTGAAGAAGCAAACAACTATGATGTGAGAGGACCTTAGATAAAGCCCCATGGCAGAACGTTAGAGCTTCAGTCACATAGCCTAAGAAATTGGATTCTTCAAAAATTTTAAGAGCATGAATGAGGACTCCATATTTTAGAAAGAGCCACACCTTGATTGAAGCCATGTGGAATCATATAATGCAGCAGGGACCCATCAAAACCAAATCCAAACTCTTGAAAGCAGTAAGATTAAAAGTCTTTTGTTGCTTTAATTGCATGTTTATTTGCTATGCAAGAGAAAACTAAAACAACTAACCAAAATTCCTTGTCATACTGTTCAGCTACTCAAGTCATACAGTCAGAATTTTATGTAATGAAATAACTAGAGACACATTATCTGAGTCCAGCATAGATCTCTATCTGATTCTGTTCTCATGCACTTGGTAGTTGCAAAAGTACAAGATATAAATTGGATTGAATTAATAGCTTTAAAGAATTTTGAAAAAAAATTTAAAAAAGTAAGATGTTACAAAATGTGGAAGGGGTGTGTTTTCTCACATTACCATCAACCCCTACTGCCCTCTATGTACCAGACTTTTAGTAATGAAAAGAAGTCTTCCTTTCAATCTTCCTATTTTTCTACTTGATATTTATTCAGAATATATTTATTAAATGGATATTATATGTGTAAAATATACTGGGTTTATGAATAGTCAAATATGTTTACTTTGTTAGTTTTTCTGCCTATTTATTTATTGAGGCAACACTGGTTTATAAAACAGCATATGATAAGTATAGGATCAACCCTTGCACTTTTATGTCACCACACCAGATCCATGAGCAAGACATGGAGTTATTTATCATAGCCCATTTGCTCTCTCTCCAATTTGTTCTTCCCTTCTCCCTCCCTCTCTCGTAGCCTCACTTCTACTGTCAGATTTCTAGGGTTTGTAATTCATCTGGTTTCTCAAAATGTGTTTAAATAAATTTTAAGAAACAACACTTTCATAAAATGCAATTTAATTTAACATTATACAATATTATAAGTGGTATAATTATCCAATAATGGTACCCAGCCAGGAAATTTTTCCACAATCAAGAAGACCCAGACCAAGTAAATCATCATAATGGATATGATATCTAATATTTCATTTTAGAAAATTATAATTTGGGGGACATAAGAACTTTATTTTCATATTTCTATTCAGAAGAGAACTTTTATGTAGCCTATAGCTTTGTGACTAAGAAAATTTATTCTTAACAAAAATTTTTGGTAAGTTAAATCATGGGTGATCCTCAACTTAGGAGATTTTGAAAATAAGGTTTAAATAATAAAGCCAAATTACAGAAAGAAATTCAACCTTTGTTCACTTGAACACATGTTAAAACTTGATTATGAAATAATGCATGTAAAATGTCTATTTTTACTCCTCCTTCTCAGGTTTGTGTGAGGTTATTCACACCAATGTATTTACAAACAGCCTATCACAGAGTGTTGTGAGAAAGTTAGGGGCACATTGCCAAAGCTCATGTCAGTTCATAGAATTAAAATAAAGATGGAAATATCCAACTCAGAGACTAGGATAAAAATTTTTGATTGATTAATTCTATCACTCATTGTGACAACACACACACATATTCCCAAAAGCAAGTATACAGTGTAGTATGGAATATATGTGATCACATATGTTTTATGTCTCTGTCTACAGACACAAACTACTGTATATTCAAGCAATATAACAGTGTACTTATCCCTGCAAACAAGGTCAGTATAGATGTTTAATAATTGCACCCAAGGGGCCTCCCTGGTGGCGCAGTGGATTAAGCAACACACTATGAAGCAAACCTCAGCCACTGCAGCACGAGTTCGATCCCTGCTGTCAGCCAGGGAGGGGACCCACATGGTGCAGCAGATCTCTCCTGCTGTGCCCGCTGCTCCCCTCAGCAGTGTACTTCAGTTGATCTGCCTGTTCTGCTCCCCGCTCTGTCTGTGGTGAATCCTCTCACCCCACACACCTCTGGCCTGTACCCTAGTTCTTGTATGCATAAATAAATAAATCTTTAAAAAAAAATAATTGCACCCAAGCAGAGAATTAGGTAATTAGAATTATTAAAAGTTGACAAAGCACCAAGTTTGGATGAGTTATATCCTGATTTCTAGGCGTGCATAAGGGAAAACAAGACCTCCCAAGAATCTGTTCAGTAGTCTCCTAACAAAGAAAGTGCCTAAGGAAGCAAAAGGTAAAAAATTCAATATCTTTACTTTCTTTTGCAGTATTTAATAAGGAATTAAGAAAAGATTTGATGGAGATTTAAAAAATCTCATCATTTGCACAGATTATATTGAGTACATTAATAAGGTGAAGTTAACTTTGCAAAATATGTAATTGGGTAAAAACATGAGCTGAACATAAAACAATGGGACTAATGATTAAATTTTTGAAAAGCAGCTGATGCCTTGGCTCACAATAAACATGCATCTAAAACAAGCTAAGAAGCATAGCAATGGAAACATATTATTAAGAACATTTTTTTTAAATGTGTGGGAAACACAATAGATTAAATTGAATTTTGCAAGTCAATGATACAAACAATAATACAAATAAGGAAGAGGAATGAAACTTATAGCCAAAGGCTACTGATCTACTTGCTAAATTCATTAATAATTGTGTATTAAAATTATTGCAGTTCCCCAAATTGACAAATTTAATGTTGAGGCTGATAAAAGAGAATATTGGGAAGCTACTTTGGTTTCTGTTGGAAATTAATTCAGAATTGACAGATGGTGCATACATTTGGAGTTGAGAAGAGTAAGAAGGTAATGAGACTGGGGACCAAAGACAATTACAGACTTAAGCCTCAATTGCAGCCTAATTGTAACTATAGAGTAGGCAAAACAATTGTGCTTAATGTATTCATGTTTGTGCGAACCAAAACCTGGAAGTGTAGATAAAGTCTGAAAACATAAGTCAAATGACTGCAGAATACTCTTTATTCACTCACTAGAAAATGCAGACAACAAATACTTATTGATGCAAACTGAATACAAGTGTGATACTGATGACTGTGTACTCATGACATTGGACAAAATAGCATGTATTGAACAAAAACATGTGGAAATCACCAATTATTGAGGTCTATTTGAACATTATCACAAGAGATCATGAGATTGAAATAATACAAATTCTGTGGGTTAAAGAAATAATAAAGTTGATTTGGATATAAACAGAGATCACTTTGGAAGAACTGTAAGAAGTAAATTAAATATCATTTATTGATTGATAATGAAGAACTACAGAAGTGGCTCAGAGAACTCAGGCTCAGAGTTTGGGGGTGAGGGTCTCCTGCTCCCCACTCTGGCTCTGGTGAGTCCTCTCACCTGCAGCACCTCTGGTCTGCACCCCAGCTGTTATTTGCATAAATAAATGTTTAAAAAAGAAGGAAAAAAAAGTTGGTGGTGATACTGACAGTGAGGAAATGTAAAGAAGTAGGTAACATAATCTGATTTTGACTCATTATGTTTCATTTGTTGGTAAACCATTTATATTAAAAGAATCATTCATCTCTATGTTCTTTGAGAGAGGACAATACAGCTAACAATTTCAACACCACAACTATATATCAAAAGGCAATACATGTATCAGGCTTTCAATACATATGGAATTAAATAAGTATGATAAAATCACATTACAGGGAGGCATTTTTTTTTTAAAGATGAACAGGTGGAACTACTGAAAGATACTGCTGAGGGGAGCAGTGAGTGAGATAGGAGAGGTTTGCTGCATCATGTTGGTTAGGTCCCTGGCAGGGGGTTGAACTCATGCCCTAGTAACTGGCTATAGCTTGATGACATTGACAGTTTTAACCCCTGTGCTACCAAGGAGGCCCCTATAGGTGAAGATCTTCTACAATTTCACTTTGCCAGAGCAAAACTACTTTAATAACAATAGTAGAATTTGCAGTTTTTGCAGTTGTTTTCTCTCTCTCTCATCATACTTATCTGCTTTTTAACTTACCTCATTTGGTTACAATTAGTCATATATTTACATCAACATATAAGAAAAATTCATCTCTTTATTACTTATTTGTGTTCAAATGCAAGTGTAGTTCTATCATTGAATATTTACTTTTGCTTTTCCAATTTTGACTATTATAATCAGTTAAACAATAAACATGCTATAAAATCTTTTTTTAAAGATTTATTTATGTATGCATACATGATCTGGGGTGCAAGCCAGAGGTGCCAGCACAGGTGATGAGAATCCTCTCATTTAGATCCACCAGAGACAGAGAGAAGATCAGAATAGGTAGAGCTACTGAAATACACTGATGGAGGGAGCAGCAGGAGAAACAAGAGACCCAAATCCTTGGGCAGGGATGAAGCTCATGCTGCAGTGGCTGCAGATAGATTCATAGTGCTGAGACTTAACCCCTTGTGCCACCAGGGACGTCCTGACTATATAATCTTAAATGTGCATCTTTTACTCACGTGTCAAATGCTCAGAACTTTCTTAATGTACTTTTTTAAAAAAAAAGTCTCCCAAGATGTCACCCTTTTCTAGCCTTTATTTTAACCTACCACAGAGATGCTGTTAAAGAGGCCCATACATATCTTTATGTCTTTAAAGAAAACTCTCCCTTTGGTTCTCATTTCACCTAGAGTAAAATGCAAAAAACACAATGTCACAAGTAGTAATAATTTTGAGTTAAACATACACCCTCCTAGAGTTGTTGCTTAAAACACTTCTGCCTGTAATATTCACATGATTTACATCTTCATTTATTTTGTGATTTTTCTCAAATGTCTCCTTATTTGGGATGCCTTACCTGACAAACAATATTCTACTTAACTAGTTCTATTCACTTCCAAGTGTTTCTTCCTAACATGTTATAGTGTTATTATTTTTTGTCCTACATAAAAATATGAACTATTCAAGGACAGATAATGTATCTGTTTTGTTTACTGCCCTATCCTTATACACAAAGGAAAACCCGGCATGTGAATGAATGGAATGATAACTAGGGATCACTTCATCATGCATATGTACATTGAGTACCTTGTAAATAATTTGTTTAGTTTGTTGCTTCAATGTTGGAGAGGTTTAGATTATTTAAAAAACTAGATAAATGTGCATACAATCACTTATTTATTCAAAAAATACTCTTCAAGTGCTAATCTTTGTAAAACCATGTGTGCGAAACCAGACACAGGGAAATGAAAACTTGAACTTTCATTTTCATAAAGTAGATTACAGATTGTGGTTTTAGAACATGTTGTATTATTGCTTTTATAATGACCTTGATTGATCAAGATGTTATTTTATTGAAAATTGTACTGACCCCAATTGATTGAGAAGTGTGGACAAATGAGATAGAGCAATGTAATCTATCAATTAAAAAATAGCCATTTTATAAACCACTTTTTCATAAAGACAATGATAAACAGATATGTGACTGTGCCAAAGCCCTGTCTAAATTAAAATTAACAGGTGCTTCTGATCCTATACCTCTAAAACGTGGTATAAATACTGGCATTGAATTAAAGCCAATGTGAGATGTGCATGGACTCCATGCCTATGATCCTGACTTCCAGGTTTTGGTGAGAGTCACAATTTCACTCCTAGAAATTGTGCCTCCATCCCTGCTGTCAGAGGAATTCCAGGAGCTCTCCGAATAGGGTCCTCACCTGCTCTGTGTCAACATTTTACAGAATTTTGCCAAGAAAAATAAAATCTTTCCTGTGGTGCTCCCTACTGAACAATATGCTTACACTGCTGCAATGTAGATTCTCCCCAATAAATTCATATAGTGGTTGTTTGAATTTGTTTTCAGTCATCAGTGAAACATCCCTACTATGATGGAAGTTACCAATTTTGAGATGTCAAATTTCATAAAATAGAAAAAAAAAATCACTGGTAGAGGAAGAGGATATTGTGGGTACTTGAGGGACTGGATATAGGGACAACATCCTTCTGTAACATGTGTATCTTGAATGTGACAAAATGAAGAGTATAGAGAACAATATTGACTCAGATCTCTGAAAGCTTACTTAGGGCAAATGTGAAAAATGTCCATAGTACATCTTACTCTACTCGGTTTATGTATCATTGGTTAAGGAAGAAGTTGGGTTATGGTGATGATGATGCTTGTTCACCTTATGTCTGTGTAAAGTCTACAATGACTCAATTGTGGAATAAAATAATTCAAGTTCAAATTATCCACTCCAAGTTCAGCCTTGCCTGCTTGGATGGATTTCTTAGTAATCTCATTTGCATGTCACTCTGTATCTGTTGTTTTCATACTGTATGCTTTACTACCATCACACACTACCCTGTAGATCCACACTCTTTTGGTTCTAGGCGAGGTTTTGGTCTAAATACTCTTGTCATTTTTACACATTTACCTCTTTATACCCATTATGGATTTCTGAATGATATTTGAATTTTATTTTTAAGTTAGGTGTGTTTGATACATGTTAAAAGACAATAAGTATGGCAGGAGACTCAGTCTCATGTTTCTCTCTCTTCATATTGAACAACTATAATATTTGCACCAAAGAGAGCTAACTTTGTTTATACCACTAATAAAACTAATCCTTAGGTGAGCTGTTTTAAGCCTTAGCTCAAATAGAAAAATATAATAGTTTGTTCTCATATTGAATCTGTTATTTAATATTAACTTCATCAATAAAATAAGATGAATATTAAAAATTATTTGTCCAATGTTTCACAAATGGAAAATAAATCATGACATAAAAAAGTAATCAAAAAGTCATTTGTTGATAGCTTCAAACTTAATAGCAGCCATGCTAATATACAAAATTCTCTAGGCCTTCTGAACAGGGGTAGGAAACGTGTAGTGAAGATTTGTGTCTTAATAAAGAACTTTTTCCATCTGCATATGTCTTTTATCCACACCAGCCTGCATTATTTCTATTGTCTCAAAGATCTACAGTTCCTTGTTCTTACTCTGTCTCAGTCTTCCAATATGGCCTGTAAAGATCAGATGGAAGCATTTTGTATTAAGACTATGCTAGTACAGAAATCAAGTGTTATAAGAAGGTAGTGCTTGTGAGAAGGGAAATAAGTAAACCTATGTTTTATAAATAAATATTCATAAGTGGATAAATGAGCCAAATTAATCAAAGTTTCAAGGGAAATAAAAGTCCCAAATGATATTGAAATTGTATAATTGTTTTTGAGTTGATAGAATGATTAAAAGGAATGAGGCTCATGTTTTGAACTCAAAGGCATACACAAGAAAAGAAGGAAGGAAAATATTAATGGGTGTCCTTATCTGTATAAGGGACTGTGTCTAGCACTTTATTATAATTTAGATAATGTGACCTCTACTATGTATGCCATGGGATTGTAGTTCATTGATTTACTTAATCCTTCTCTCATTCCAAGTGAGATAGTGAAGTGACATTGTATTAACCCATGCTATAAAACAGGAAGGAAATTAAAAATTAAAAAAAATTAAAAAGAAAATAAATTACTGAGGAGGATATTTGGATAAGGCTAGTGCTAAATAATGTATAAATAATGAGGTTACTGTATTGAACTGAAGGTTTGAATATGAGTTGCTGAGCACTCATAACAAACAAAGCATAGAATAAGTTTAGTTACACTATTTGGTTTCCATTAAAAAAGAAACAAAATTAAGGCACCCTATAGTTTTCCATGATATTGAAAATATAATTTTTTTTAAAAAAATTGTGGATTGTTTAAAGTGAGAAAGCATTTTCCCACAAGTATATAATGGAAAAAAAATCATAAGTCATGTATTACAATGAATTTGTAAAGGTAACAGAAAGTTTGAAGTTAAGCTTTTTTCTGAGTTTGAGTTATTCTAAAATATATATATTTCCCTTTATCTATATATTTGACCAATAATACTGATTAGGCAGGAAGTATATATATACCACAAAAATAAAGTAGTTTGCTTGAATCAATAGCATCAAGAAATTATGCTGCATTCCTAGTCTCAGTCATTCAACACATCTTAAAATATATGTATATACATATATATAAACTAATAAAAGGGTTCTATATGTATTAAAATTACAAACAACCAAAAGGTTCACATCTTATTATAAACTGAAAAATTATAAACATAAAATAAATTGTTAACATTAAAGATTAAAAATAATTATAAATAAAATGAAGATGTCTTTATTTAAATTTGGAAGGCAAAAAATTAATTTGTATTAAAGAAAAAAGGTTTTCCTGAATCTATTAATGGCAAAGCGAATTGTGGATCTTCAGGTGTGGTATTTTCAGGTTATTAACATAGTCTGAATAAAATGGCCCCACAGAAGGGGTGATAAAGGAATTAGAAAAGCAGCTGAAGTAAAATTTTAAATTATATAAACATGTAAAGTCCAGCAGTTTAACAATAACTAAAGCAGATCAAGAACAGTATTTCAAAGAGCTGAAAGTGATAATAAAAAAATGGGGAGGCATGATTTCTAATATCTAAAGATGAGGCTGTAGAAAAACTTAGGTGTTCAATGGTCAAAATTTACTTTTTGAATTTCTCTTTAAGTTATTAAAAAAAAAAAACTCATTTTTGAGTAAGTTTGTAAATGGCCAACCAGTGAAATTTATAAGAATGCAAAGAGGGAATAAAAATATTTGAATTCATATTTGAAACCACTGAGGGTCATGTCTACTGTTATTATAGGACAGGGAAAAAGCACACCAAAACCCCTAAAGCTGCCACCCTAAATTGGCTTTGTCATCAAGACAAAACATACTCTAATGAATAAGACTTTCAATGGGAAGGAACTTTAACACAAGTAGTGTGCAATACAGGAAAGGGGAAGAATAAAGTTTCCAAATCAAGCACCTGAAGTTACCCATCCCTTTGTGGGTAAATGTCCAGTCAAACAGGGCTGGCCCAAAGCAGGGCCACTGAAACCCAAAAATCGGCTACAAGTATAAAGCATCTTCTGGTGGGAACCCATAGAAAAGTGTCAGAAACAGCCAGAGAAGTCTGGAAGAAAGAGCAAAATCAAAATGAAGATAAAAGCTGCCATTGTTAACCTTCCCACGGGTCTCTCACCCATATCTGTTTAAACCAGTGCAGGACCAAGAAGCAAGCTCAGTTTTTTCACATGACTCTGCTCCAACGTGTCTCTACCAGCTCTCCTTCTTGCTCTCCATCTTGCTTCTTTCCTTCCCTAGTCTCCTCTCTAATTTCTTCTCCTCCCTGCTCAGTTCCACCCTCCCTTGGGTGAGGCATGGAACCTGAAACCTCCCCTTTTCCTGGGACTACTCTGTAACACTTTGACTATGGTACAGAATGGTAGCTTTTCACTTTGACAGGTGGAGATTTCAAAACAAAGACATAAAGATATAGAAGGTATGTTTAGATGGGAAAGTAATTAATTGTTGCTTTTCCAGTAAATTTTAGAGAAAAATATGTCCTTCAAGACAAAAAATAATTTATAGTTAACTAAATGTTATAATGGATTGATACTAATTTATTCATTGTGAGAAGGATAAGGTTACATTAAGGCTAAGGCATGTTTCTTCTCTGTAATTAGTAATTTTGAGACTACTGGGCTTGTTCTTCACATCCCTTCTCTCTATAGTGTTGTTATTTTACAGTTCATTAGGTACCCCATGGAAGGGTTATGATGAAGATTATGTATGAAGAAGATTATGAAGAAGAGTAGTAGTCTGTCTTTGCCTCTAGTTTTCTCTCTGACCTTAAAAATTTCAGTTTCAGTTATTATTTCCTTAGAAAGGACAAAGTTCCTTTCCTTAGAAAGGAGAAGTTGAACTAATATAGTGTAGTTCTGTGCAATCAAAATTAAATGAAAAACAAATGGTGACAGGAAGATAAGAAGTTCCACTTGCTGCAGAAGAAAACACCTGACTTTCTGGAAAGGCAGAAAAGGAAACCCTCAATTAAATTAAAAACCCTCACCTTTATAATAGTGAGAGCTTTATTATTGTATTAAACAAACACAAACAACATATTTTATCTGCTTTCCCAGTAATGGTTGTGGTTTCCTGATCTTCAGGGTTTTGTGTGTTATGAAGGAAGCAAAATTACTATAATTGTAGTTTCTTCTATTATCTAGCTCTGTGAATTAAAATTTTTCTTTTAATTAATTAATTATTTACTGAAGGCCTTAACATAGATAGATCAAAAATATGAGAGGGTATATCCATTTTCTCTATTAATTCATAGTTTATAAAATGGAGCCTAATTTTTCTTTTAATTTATTTTTGCATAGAAGCACTGGGGTGTAGGACACAAGTACAAGGTTGCGAACATTCACCAGAAACCTGTACTGTAATACACTGATGGGTGCAGCAGATGACATAGGAGAGGTCTGCGGTGTGATGTGGGTACTCCTCCCTGGCTGGGTATCAAACTCATGCTTCAGTGGCTGTGGGTAGCTTCATACTGCTGTGACTTAACCCCTTGCAACACCAGGATGGCCCGTATACTAGCTTTTATACTATGTCAGATATTGTTCTGAGTGTTCACTTTTCAATTTTTTAGTGAATGTCTATAACCTTAAGGAGAAAAAAATGTTGTTATTTTAAGTTATAATGTCATATTATAATCTACTTTTGTAATCTGCTCCTTGATATTCTCACCACTTTTAGCACTATTTATGTCATTTATCATCATTTATCATTTGCTCTCTTCAAATCATATATCTGTATATTTACTATCAGTTCTCAAAACACATTCTTCTTCAGGTCCTCTAACAACAAATTGCTATTTATCCTATAAAGTTCCACGCAAATATTGAACACTCATCTCTGGATACTATCCAGAGAATCACACAGAGTTTTCTAAAAATTTCAGTCATGGGACTGGGATATCTATCTTTCAATAGACTTTTCCACAAAAATATAACTGTCCTTAAAGTAAAAGTTCTGCTTTCTCATATTTATCTCCTTGGAATCTACTTGTATATCTCATAAAATTAGGGATCCAAAACCATATTTTAAATTTAATTCACTTGCTTGAATTTAATTAATGACAATCATTTTTGTTCAAAATTCCTTGAAGATATCCTTTACATTATCTATCTTTCAATAACACCCAGAGAAATTTCATGCACCCATTAATGTCAGTAAAATTATTCTTCTCTTATCATCTTCTTTTTATTGGAATACCTACCACAGTCTTGTTACACATATGTGCTTATATATCTCTGTGGCTACAAGCTCTGTAAATTTAATACAATATATTAATCACTTTATTTATCCACACCATGTCCTCAAAGTCTTTTTTTAAAAAAAAAAATTTATTTATTTATGCATCCAAGACCTGGGAGCAGACCAGAGGTGCAGGGAGTGAGAGGATTCACCGGAGACAGAGTGAGGAACAGAACAGGCAAATTGACAGGAATACACTGCTGAGTGGAGCAGTGGGCAAGCAGGAGAGGTACTCGCAGCATGTGGGTCCCCTCCCTCTCCAGGAATCAAATTCACACACTGCAGTGAATGATGATGCACCACAGTGTGATGCTAAACCCCATGTGCCACCAGGAGATCCCAGCTCAAAGGCTTAGCAAGTAATGCATACATATTGTTATAAAAGTGAGTGTATATGTAAATTTTAAAATATTTTAATAAAAAAATTAAAAAAAACATAAAAAAAACAGATTACATTAAAATTTTCTTGAGGACTAACACAGCATCTTATTCTTGTAGCCCCATAATGCCTTGTTGTAGACTGTAAATAATCTTATTTAAATTGTTGATTTGCTTGCATTAGTAAAATTTTACTTTCTTCTAAAAAAAAAAAAGTGAGTGTTGACTTTGTGCTGCTGCAGCTGTGTGACAAGCAAATAATTTATTAGTCATAATTCTTCTATCGACAACAAGAAAAAGCCCAACAAACTGAAATGAGTGCTGTTTATCAGGCTAATGAAAACAACAACAACAAAAATAAATAAATTTGAGTACAAACAACCATTCTATAAGGTAAAGAAACAGACACATCCAAGTGGACACAGTCAAGATTGACTCACCCAGTGTAGAAGCACTGGAATCACAAATCTGAAGAAATGCTTAGATGGTAATATTGGAAAAATTTTGAGTGAAAGAATGATAAAATACTAAGCATCACAAAGACAGGATGCTCCCAAATTTGGAAACTTCACTGGGTCCTTATGGTGAGTAGGTAAGAAAATACCCTGGTTGCTCTGGGAAGTAGAGGAAAAAGAGCAGTAATCTAAAAATATACAGAAAATTTTATCCACAATAGGATTGACCTTTAGTAGAAAAAACGTTTGCCAGAGCCTCATCCCAGAGAGCAGACAGGTATTCCTCTTACTCCAGGTTATGTATCTCACATAAGATAATTGCAAAATAGGGCCTCCCTGGTGGCTCAGTGGGTTAAGCAATGCTCTATGAAGCAGACCGCAGCCACTGCAGCACGAGTTCGATCCCTGCTGCCAGCCGCGGGGTGGGACCCACATGGCACAGCAGACCTCTCCTGCTGTGCCCACTGCTCCCCTCAGCAGTGTACTTCCATTGATCTGCCTGTTCTGCTCCCCGCTCTGTCTCTGGTGGATTCTCTCACCCTCCATACCTCTGGCCTGTACCCCAGTGCTTGTATGCATAAATAAATAAATCTTTAAAAAAAAAAGATAATTGCAAAATAAAGTCAATAAAAATATGAATTTTAAGACAACAGATTAAGAATATTACAGCTAGAGGAAAGAATAGAGGAACAACTCTGAAACAAAAAGATATTAAAAGATAAATTTTGTGGGGCAATTATAGAATCATTCCCCTTCTCTATACCTTATTACCACATATCAGAAATAATTCAAACACTAACAGTAGATTACATCTGAAAGAACAGCAAAACACACCTTTTACTGAAAAGAATTGCATAGGAAATCACAAAGTTAAGCACAAAAATACAAGGGCAGGAAAAGACCTTGAAGCCTTTAGCACCTCTAGCTACAAACAGCTATTAAGCAAAGTCTAACAATATTAATATGAATCCTCAGACTAGAAACCTATTTCTCATGAGGGTTTATTTTCCAATACAACATGTAACATGCCTGACTTTAAATAGATTAGCTAGAAAAGAAAAAATATATATAAGCAAAATCAATCTGAAGAAATAGTTAGCTCACAGACTGACGGGCAACCCAAGACCCCCAAATTTGCGAACTTAAAAGAGATCCAACCATCCATGCACAAAAACAAAACAGACTTATTATGAAAGAACCTTAATAGAATTTAGTGTATCTGGAAAAAAAATAGAAAGGTAATAATTTCCAAATCAAACACTTACCCATCCTCTTGTGTCTAAGTGTCCAGATGAACAGGGTTGGCCTCAGTGTTCCCAACATTTGCTACAAATATTAAGTCACCTTCTGTCAGGAAACCATAGGATGGAGGTGAAAGGTACAGGTAAGTCTGTTACCAAAGGAGCAAAAATCAAAGTAAAAAATCAAGATAAAGGCTGTTATTGTCAAATTCCCCATGTGTCTCTCACTGATGTATCTTGTCCAAGTGTCTCTGTATGTCTTTCTTCTGTGTGTCTTCTCCAAGTCTAACAAGTCTCTGGTATAAGTCAAAAGCCAAGAGGAAAGCAAGTCCTTCTTCCTGTGTCTCTCCTCTCTATGTATATCTTCTCATTTTCTCTATTAGTGTTCTTCAAACCCAATTACCTTCTATTTCAATAACTTTATCTAATTGCTTAGATCCACCCCCTCCAATAAGTGGGACATGGACATTTAAATAGCTAATCTATTTAAAGTCAAACATGGAATGTCTCCATTTTATGGAAATGTCTATGTGACAATAAAGCAATAATGTTAACAAAATTAGATATTCCATAAATACTGGAGTCATCAGTGTATAGGAAAAATAATAGTTACACGGAAAGGTAATATAAGCAGAAATATTGAAACTATAAGAATCAAAAGGAATGCTAAAAATCAAAATCTCTATTACAAAAGATGTTTCTTTTCACAAACATTTTCTCTTTTCAAAACAGAATGGACAGGCCTCCTATCCATCAGTGATGATATAGGTGCCTCTCTTTTTCTTTCTCCTTTATTTAAAAAAAATTTTTCTTTTAAAGTGTAAAATAAAATCACTGTAACAGAATTGAAGAAGGCTTTGATTACTCATCAGTATACTGGAGATGCCTGATGAAATAATCTGGCTTTGAAATAATGAAATAATCTTGGCTTTGAAAACATAGCAATACAAAATTCCTAAAATTAAAAAAAAGAAAAGCAGGGCCTCCCCGGTGGCGCAGTGGGTTAAGCAACGCACTATGAAGCAAACCGCAGCCACTGCAGCACGAGTTCAATCCCTGCTGTCAGCCAGGGAGGGGACCCACATGGTGCGGCAGACCTCTCCTGCTGTGCCCGCTGCTCCCCTCAGCAGTGTACTTCTGTTCATCTGCCTGTTCTGCTTCCCGCTCTGTCTGTGGTGAATCCTCTCACCCCCCACACCTCTGGCCTGTACCCCAGTGCTTGATACATAAATAAATAAATCTTTAAAAAAAAAAAAGAAAAGCAAAAAATAAAATAAAATAGAGCATGTATGAACTATGGGAAATTTTGAGAAGTTGTCACACATGCATAATAAGAATATCTGAATAAAAGAGAAAAAAGTACAAGAAATATTTAAAGCAACAAAAAAGTGAGAACATTATAGACAGAATGAGGATGGACAACAAACTCTTTGAGGATACTTTCTTACATAACAACAAATATCACACATTATTATAAATCTTAAAATAGCTTGTTCAGGATCAGAATTCTAAGAGAGAAATCAAGGATGTACAGACCACATGGTCTGTATTGCTTTAGGAGAGTAGTGGTCTTTTCAGAGGTGGTGTAGTGGTCTCTTCAGAGGTGGTCTTTTATGGTCTCTGACAGCCCTGTAATTTTATGAAAGGAAAAAGAATCTGCCCTGAAACTATGTAAACTCAACACATACACACACGTAACACACAAACACAGATTTAAAAATTAAAAGGCAGAAATATCTCAAAAGATGCTATGAGTACATTCCCATACAAGAAACAGTACAAGGGATATAACAGATTTCATATCAGAACTCATGAATCCAGGTAGGAAGTGGAGTGAAAATTTTCAAGTATTAAAATAAAACAAATATCTACCTAGAATTATGTATCTAGCAAAAATATGCTTCAGAAGTGAGTAAGTTAAAATTTTCTTCAAAAAACAAAATCTGAAGGAATTCATTACCAGCAGAATTAACCATCAAGAAATGTCAAAAGAAGTACTTTAGATAGAAGGAATATAATATAAGATGGAAAACTGGAGCTTACCAAATAAAGGAAGAGCATCACAGATAGAATAAAAAAAGATAAATTATTATTTTGTTCTATAAATAAATCTAAAGACTTTTTTAAGAATAAATGAAATAGTTTACTAAGAATAAATGAAATAATTTTTTTAAGAGTAAATGAAATAGGGACTTCCCTGGTGGCACAGCAGGTTAAGCGAATCACTATGAAGCAAACCACATCCACTGCAGCATGAGTTCGATCCCTGCCACCGTCCAGGGAGGGGACCCAAATGGCACAGCAGATCTCTCCTGCCTCTTCAGCTGCTCCCCTCAGCAGTGTGTTTCAGTCAGTCTGCCTGTTCTGCTCCCCACTCTGTCTCTGGTGAATCCTCTCACCTCCCGCGACTCTGGCTTGTACCCCAGTGCTTGTATGCATAAATAAATGAGTCTTTAAAAAATAAAAGAAAAGAATAAATGAAACACTACATCAGGTTATTGTGATATATGGTAACTAAAATGAATGACAGACACAATATTAAAGTGAAGTAAAAATTTTATTTGACCTTGGATTTCACTTAAATAAAAATGCAGTTTCAACAGTTGTGAAATCACTAAAATTTTGAAAAAAAATATAATTAATATATTAGGTTAGAATATAAAAAAGAATCATACAAAACACCCTATAAAATTTAGAGGAGATTAAAAAAAATGAACAAAAGGAGTGTGAAGGAAAAAAGAAAACTAACAAATATGGTAGTTACAGATCTAACTGTATTAATCATCAACTTAAATTTAATGCAATAAACACAACAATTAAAAGTCTGATATTCTAAGCGTATTAGAGAAAAAATTTGAAATCTATATTACACATATATGTAATATATATTGCAAATATATATTATAGGTTATATGTGTGTGTGTGTATATACATATAAAACAGTAAACCAATTTAAATATAAAGGTTCAACATAAAGGATGGAGAATTATAGAAATACAAATAAAATTGGATAAAAGTTGACATCTAAGAAAGGGTTTTATAAAAGATATAAGGGACATTACACAATCAACTACAAAAGGACCAATTATCCAAGAAAATATGACAGTGTTAAATGTATATGTAACTAACCACAAAGAATCAAGTTACATGAGGAAAAAGCTGATAGAAATCAAAGAAGAAATATACAAATCTACCATTAAGTTCGGAGATGTCAATACTGTTTGCTGATAATTGATAGATCAAGTAGGCAGAAAATAAGTCACTGAACAACATTATCAATCAACTTGATCTAATTGTCATTTATAGAACACTTCATCCAATAATGACAAAATACAGATTCAGCTGAAGCTCATATGGAACATTCATCAAGATTAATTATTGTTCATGAAACTTACCTCTATATTTGATAAAAGTATAAAAATCAGACAATGTTTTCTCCCAGACCAAAATTTAATTAAATTCAGGATCAAAACCAAGATTATAATAATATATATAAGGAAATTTAAGATTCCAATAAGAAAATCTAATTGGAATATAAGGGCACAAAACAAATTTTAAAAAGTCATGTTTCTATATACAAATGACAAGCTAGAAAACAAGAAAACAACCTGACTCACAGTTACAATAGAAATAATCAAATTCCTAGGATTAATGTTAAAGAAACAGGTAAAGATCATATACAATTATTACTGTGAAATATTGATAAAAGAAATAAACACACACAAAAAGAAAAGCTATTTCCTGCTAATGGATTGGAAACATTGATATTAATGTCCATCTGATCCCAAAATAATATACATATTTAATACAATCCATATCAAATTGTCATTGACTTTTTACAAAGAAATAAAGTATTGAATTTCACAAAGAACAACAGAAGACCTGAAAGGGTCAAAGCAATCTTGACAAATGAGGAAGAGTGGTAGTTTCACAGGCCTAGTATTCAAATTATGTTACTATAGTAAAATAAGGCTATAGTAATCAATAGAGTATGGCACTAGAACACAACCAATGGAATAGAGTTGAGAACACAGAAATTAATTCACACCATTTTAGAGAGTTAAACTACAAGAGTATACACTGGAGAAAGAAGATTCTCTTGAACAAATTGTGTAGGAAAAATGACAGTGTCGTGCAATAGAAAGAAACTGGTTCAACATTTCACAAACTGAACAAAAATTAATTCAAAATGGATTAAAGACTTTGACATAATTCCAGCAACTATTAAACACATTGAAGAAAACAGCAAAACACTCCTCATAACAAATAAATAAAATAAAAATGTAAAAATACTGAATAGAAATAGAAACCATCTGTAATATGAAAAGTCATCTACTTGATTGAAAAAAAAGTGCAACATACAAGTCTCAATAAAGAGAAGACATCCAAATATATAAAGAACTCACACAACTCAACAAAAAGAAAACAAATATCCAATAAAAAAAATAGGCAAAACAGCTAAATAAAACCAATAAACAACAAGGATTTGCAAGGATGTAGATAAAATTCCCATTGCTGATGGGAATGTAGAATGGTCCAGCCTCTATAGAAAACAACATGGAGATTTCTCAAAACATTAAAATAGATGAGCCATATTATTCAACAATTTCACTTCTAGGTATCCACCAAAGAATGGAAAACCAAACAACAGCAACAATAAAAACTAATTTGAAGGGATATGTGTACAAAATTAAATTTTATTCACCAATAAGAATAATAATAAAAACTTCTCATTTGTAACAACATGGATAGAACTGGAGGGATAATACTGAGTATAATAAATGAGAAGGAGAAAGACAAATACCAAATGGTTTCATTTATATGTAGAATAAAGAGAAGAAAAAAAAAAAAAAGATCAAGCACAGTGAAGCCAAAATCAAATCCTAGAAATCTAATGTTTAATTGAGCCTACAGGCTGGGGAAAGCAAAGTGGGAAATATAAAAATGAACTATAGGCCCTTCTGTGACGGGTGTAGTGTGGGGATATGCATTTCAAATGTGATCCTATGCCTCTAATTAGATGTGCTGTTATAAACAAATGTTACCTGAATAATAACAAAACAGAGTGATAATAGAGAAATGTCTAAATGTTTAGTAATTAAACAATGTATGTATAAATAATCTTTGGGGCAAAGAAATCTCAAAAGAAATTAGAATGCATTTGAACTGTGATAATGAAAATACAACTTGTCGAAAGTATATGGTGCAATAAAAACAGTTCTTACAGAGAAAATTATAGCACAAGTAAGCATATAATAGAAAAGAAAGAACTAAAGCAATAACCTTAGGAAGGCCTTTAATTGTCCATTAAACTGAAATGGAGTTCTCAGATTCTTGGCTGGCAGTTTTTATATTTAAGTGCTTTAAATTTGTCAATTTATTGTCTCCTTTCTTGTATGACTGTTTCAGAGAAGTCTGATAACCTTTTGCAAGTATCTATAGTTTAACTGCTTTGTTTCAAAATAGCTAGCCACTTTCATTACTCTGTGTTTTGAAGTTTGTGTTTGGAAGTTTCATGTGGATGTGTCTTGGTATAGGTCTCATTAAATTTATTTTTAAAAAATATTTATTTATGAATATAAGAACTGGGGTACATGCCAGAGTTGTGAGGCATGACCAGATTCATCAAAGACAGAGTGGGGAGCAGAACAAGCAGATTGACTGAAATACACTGTGTAGGGGAGCAGAGGGCGAGGCAGGAGAGGTCTGTTGCACCATATGGGTCACTTCCCTGGCTAGGGATTGAAATTGTGCTGCCATAGCTATGGATGCTTCATAGTGTGATGCTTGACCCCTTGTGCCACCAGAGAGGTCCCCATCTCATTACATTTAGATAACCAATTGCTCTTTAGGCTTCATGGATTGTACATTTATTTTCTTCCTTAGGCTTGGGAAGTTTTCCACTTTATTTGTTGGAATAAATAAATTCACTTTTCCTTTTGTTTCTCTCTTTCTGGAATGACCCTTATTCTTCTGTTTCCATAACTAATGGATTCAGGTAATTCTTGAAGTATTCAGTTATTTTTTTTCTTTGCATTTTTCTTTCTATTTACACATGAGTCCTTTGTGCATTATATTGGAGGTTGCTAATTTGATCTTCCATTTTTTCCATTGTGTTTTCCTAGATAATTTAAAAACCTTTTTTATCTTATTTTTCCCTTTGTTCATTATATTTTTATTTAAATCTTTGGTATCATTTTCCTGATCCTTTTATTTCTCAAGTCACTAATTTGTTTTATTGTCAGTTTTATAGATTTTAGACAATCTAATTGCCATCTGATAAAAAGTGTTATTGAGCTTCTTAGTGTATATTTATTTGTTATGGGCCTTTCTACTTTGGTTAGATACTTATTAAGAACGTTTGGCCTTGTGATGCTTGGAAGATGGTACAGTGGAGATTCCAGTGTATGCTGTCTGGAGGATTATCTAAGATAATTGAATGGGGCAATGGGACTCAGAGGACCCCATGACATAAAACTAGAAAACCTCCTGAATATTGGAGACCAATACTGACCATGACACATGAAAATATGGGAAATTCAACTCTCTAGAACAAAATGTGGCTGGTGAGTGACATCTGGAGATTGTGGACAGGGCAATGTTTCTGCTCCCCTGGTCATTTCTGCTCCTTTCTAGTGGTTCATCTCCAGAAGGTGCCATAAACTTATGGCACGCTTTTGGCTTCAGTGACCCTACTTTGGACCAATCCTGTTTGACTGGGTATTTAAACAGGGATAGGTGACTTTGGGTGCTTCATTTGGAAACTATTTTAACTATATCCCTTCTCTTCTTTTTATCACACAATTGTATTAAAGGTAGATAAAAAGCTTAAGTGGTATATATACACAATGGAATACTATTCAGTTATCAAAAAAATATCAATTTGCCATTTACCACAGAATGGATGTTACCCGAGGGGATTATGCTAAGTAAAATAAGTCAGACTTTGAAGTCAAATCCCAGATAATATCATTCATATGTGGAACAGAGAGAAACAAAACAAAGGGTCCTATAATACTGAATCAATAACAAACTCTAGATATATGATATAGACCTGAAATTACCAAAGCAGGGAAGGAAGAGAATAGAGCAAATTAGGGAGGGGAGCAATGGTGGAGGATTATATGTATCTTTTTTTTTTTTTTTTTTCAGATTTATTTTATTTATGTATACAGGAACTGGGGTGTAGGTCAGAAATGTTAGGGTTGGGGCAGGGGGTGAGAGGACTCACCAGAGATAGTGAGGAGCAGAACAGGCAGATCTACTGAAATACACTGCTGAGGGAAGCAGCAGGTGAGACAAGAAAACTCTGCTGTGCCATGTGGGTCAGCTCCCTGATGGGGAATTGAACTGGTGCTTGATAGTGCTGAGACTTTAATCCCTGCACCACAAAGGAGGCCCTGTGTGTCTTGGTGGTGGGTGTAGTGTCGTAACAACACCTGAAGTGGGTCATCCTTTAACTCTAAATCAAAAGACTGTTGTAAACCAAATGTTACTGCAATAAGAAAAAAAAAGAGAGAGCAAGAATATCCCCTCTGCCTTCCACAGGAGGCCTACACACAGCCACTGGGCCCCTGCCATGTATCATGTCTCAAATGATCCCTGAGAAACTCCAGCACATTTTGTGAGTGAGCATCATCATTACTGATTTGTAGAGGAAAATAGCCTTTGCTCTCATTGCATTCAATGCTGTAGGGTGAGGGTATGTTCATGCGGTGTTAAAAAGAATATGCATTATAACATCAAAAGTCAAACTAGATCCCTTCAACACAAATTGTGAAGCAAAAACCTGACTCTTTTCCACTACCTAAGTGACTGGACAAGCTAGCTTTGCTGGTGCCACTGGCATCCCCCTACCCTTCCACCAACCCCTGCATTGCGTACAGCTGGAGGGCTCCAGCAATCTTCTTGTAGGCAGTGTGTCAGGCTTTGGACAGTAGCAAGTACAACTCCATAATTCCTGATCTTCATGAATATCCGTTCCTTGTCATTCCAAAATCAACACTGAATTCCGACAACTGACATGAATTGTGATTGATTGAGATCACTTGTTCTTACATGTAAAATAGTCATAGTGGAGATAATAACTAGACTAATTAGTCTCTCATTTAAAAGAAAAAGAGAAAACAACTTGCAAATGATCACACTGAATTGCAACATAAAAACCAATGCCATTTCTTAATTGACTGAACATCTATAAAATAACATAAGAAAATGAGATTAGTTAAACCATTCCAGATGTTGTTCTTGGACATTGTTTTCAATAGAATATGAGTTCTTAAAATGTTTTGAAAATAAGAAGTAAATGTGCACAAAAACATTTTTTTCATTTATAATATTCTTAAGACTTATAATTAGGAGTGACTAGTTTAAGACAATGGAGTGTGCCCATGAATATTTTATTTCCAGGATTTATGATTATTTCTGATGAATCTTTGGAGGAGTCAAAGTTCAGAGTATTGTTGAATAGCACCATCTTTAACCAATGTCTCTGGTAAAAGTTATCACATGGAAATGATTTCCTTACTTTTAACAAGAAGGAAAAAAATGTCTTTTCCCACAAAGGAATTATCTGGAGCTGAATAAACCGATGGATGAAAGCAAATATGTTAAGTGGTAAGTAAATATGTTAAGGGAAGAAAAAACTGAGTTACTGGGTATGATTTGATGTTGCAAAAAGTTCTTAGAGCGCTTTTAGTAGGTTAGCAAGACTTAAATCAGTAAATTCTAAAACTTGTCTAAAAAAAATGAAATGAGTTTTTGTTTGATTTATGAATAAATATGGATTAATGAGTTGCTTTCTCTATCACAGTATTTATCATTATCCTTTTATAAAATATGCATTCATCAGACAATGCTGTATATTTGCATAGAAAGCTACCTTATTTTTAGGATAAAAGGCAGTTTTTTATTTGCCACATTCTGTACTCCATCTTGAATATAAAATAGAGAATAAACCAAACAAAAATAACATGAACTTTTCCCCTCAAACATGTAAGTTTAAACTGTACAACATAATTCTTTGATATGTATATGGCAAAGTGATAACTACAGCAAGGTTAGTAAACAGATCCATCACCTCACATAGTTACAATGGGTGTGTATGTGTTTATTGACAATGTTTAAAATCAACTCTAAGAAATGACCAAGTATATAATAAAGAAGTATTAATTAATTTTCTGATTTAATTTTGAGTAGAACAAATCTGGTAGAAAGAAAAAAATGTCAATCGTTGGCTAAGACCCATGTGGTTAAATTGCATTTTATCCTTTGCATTTTATCCTTAAAGAATTATACATCTTGAACATTTTATGAGACTAGATTCAAAAATAACACCTAACCAGTTATTAGAACCTTAGTAAAACTTACAAAATGAAAAATAATCTGTTATTTATTGCTTAAGAACTGAAATGGTAAATGTACCTGTTCACATGGATGGAAAAGAGAGATGATCGGGTGCTTAATTCCAAGAAAAGGAAGGTCGTAGGGAGCAAATAACCCCTGTTATAATTCAATTATTCCTCATCTTTTTTTTTTCCCTAAATTTCTCCATGTGTGTCTATGATGGAAACATTCAAATCTAAATGTTTTTCTCTACAAAATGATGAATATATATGGTATATTACTTTTAGCTATTTAAATAAGCTAATTTCCAATTCCCTTTCAATGCTGAAAAGATTACAATTTGATTTATTAATTTAGTAAGATAACTAAAAGTGTTGTGTTCCAGACTCTTAAAACCTTACTAACATTACTCCAATCACTTAGCTAAGTTACACTTACATACACTGGGTGACTATAGATTTTCTTTGGGTACTCACTGTAAGTAGTTAAGAAATACAGACAAATAATGAGAAAGAAGTTGGAGTGCATAAGGATGGCTAATAATAAGGTTGTGGAGGTAATGGCCAGGCTTAGAGGAATTGAAGTAGTGGGGGGCAGAGGAAATGTAGTGATTGTAAGTGAAATTCTCTCTACAAGGAAGAAAAGTGAAAAAGCGTAAGAAAACTGAAAGGAGAAGAAGTGTAGTACCCAAATGGAATGCAATCTCCTTCTAAGAAGTTGAGATTAAAGGTGCTTGGAATAAATCTTCTTTTAACCATGACCTGCTTGATAATAGAAAGAGGCCATCAGTCTTTATATCTAAGAGATACAAAATTAAGAACATGTGAAATACAGGTGGGTAGCATGGGAACTGCTGTACTGAGATACACTAGAAAGGATTGCATGATCCTTTCCTGAGTAGATTCATATGTGGGCTCCACATCTGCCTATGGTAAGACTTTAGTGAATGAACAATAAAATTAAATGAGTGGATTTTATGAGATACAGAAGTGTAGAATACATATGTAGGGACTAGAAGGTATAAACTGGAAAACACTGTGGACTTAGACTAACAAATTTATTGAATATTTTAATAATTGCAATATTCAAACAACCAATGTTTGAAATATCTAAGTGGCTGGGATGAACTCATGATACAGAAGCAGATTCTGTATACGAGATCATTTACATGCAACTCAGACAGAGTCTGTGAGATTTTGGAAACTGAAAGTTTTTATCTTCTTATAGTATGTGATTATTCTTGATCTTTGATGAAACACAAAGACTAAGACTGTAGGTATTATAGTTAGCCTGAGTCTGGGAAATCCAGGGGTTGTTTAAAAGTTATGGAATTTTGAGGTTCCAATAAGATTCAAAATCTCAGATTTTGAATTTAAAGATTCAAAATCTTTAAATTGTCTGCTACTCCAAGTGTCTATTCTGATTATTTCTCATGAAATAATATATGCAATAAATATGCAACATAATTTCATACTTAAGAAAATATCAGTAAATTATCATTTACCTATATATAACTAATGGGAAAACTGTTTTTATTTACAACAATAGGAAATATCTTGGATTGTTGACCCTATATTGCTAACTATGTCTATAAAACTTAGACCAAAAAAATATATTTTATTTTTGGTCAGTGTCTTAATTTATACTAAATTAGGAAACCAAAAATCATTGTGTAAGGTCCTTTTGATAAATGATTGAAGTACAAGATGGTTGTTTATGTACATATGTTTATATGATTAAGACTGTCTTTGTCAGGTTGAATGCAATCATAATTTCAGTTTTAGTTTCCTGAAAGCTACATATATATATATATATATATTCCTTCTAAAAGGAAATAAAATGTTTTAAAATAGTAAATGGTTTTGAGTATCTGGATAAATCTTTGAAAATTATAAAATGTTTTAGTCTTGTCTTTCATTGTTATCATCATCATCATCATGCTTTATTCTAATTGGCTCTGGTTCTTTCAATAAGATATTTTTTGTGTGTGAAATAAATAATTTAATTAACACTCTTAACAAGTCATTTTTGGGTGTGCTTTTCAAATAGTTGGACCACATTCTTATTATTGCTTTGTGAGCAAATTTAATTTCTGTGAGCAACAAGTAAAATTTTGTTTCCAAGCTGACTATAACCAAAGTGCATACATCTTTTGAGTTTTATGAAATTTGAACATTTTCCATTTTCCCCTATAATTAAAATCTTATATCACTGTTCTGTTCTCCTTGAGTATTTGAAAAAAGTAAAAATGGGAAATTTAAAAAGAACGTGAACACTTGAGTGTATTTCTGGCTGATCAAGAAGCAGAAAATGCAGGAAATCTAATGAGAAAGCTTATTATTATGATTTGCACAGCTCAGCTTTTGCATAATCAAGCATGTCAATGCACTTACACATTTGTGAATGCTGCTTAGAACCACACATCTGAATCTTTTTAATATTTCTTCATTACTATTGCTTTTGCTGCCCCACTCAGGAAGCCATCATCCATGACCCTAATTTTCAAAATGGGCCAGCTGAAAACAAAGACTGGAAGTGTTTCCTAATCCTATCAAACCTTATTATTTTTGTGAGCAGAATGAAAACAGGTGGTGCTCTCAATTCTTAAAGAAGAAGAATTATGAACTGTAATCTGAATATGACTGATTATCCAGATACAATTGCTCACATGAAAGTTGGTAGAATTGTAGATGAAGCTATGCAATATTCAGGTGATCTTAGTTAGCATCTGTGGTGCTTTTGATCCCTTAATATCATGCAGTACTTCAGTTAATGTTATAGGAACATATGCTGCGATTTGTCAATATGATAGTGCAATACATATGCATGAAGGAGTGTGTGCCATAGAAACTGCATCTACATTCTCCCAAAAGAATTGATATGAGTAGTAAATACCCCTCAATCCTTTTGTTATTCTTTCTTAAGCCCATTCTTGACTCCTATTAAAACATATTGAAATGACTAGGCATCATAGAGCTAGTTTATTCTCCTGCAATATTTTTAAAAATTTGGGCTAGTGGATAAAGATTATTATATAGCTGTCTACTTTAAAACTCTTTTTTACTACTGTTGCTGTTATTTTATTGTGTTTATGAAAATGAAATTGATGATTTGACCAGTGTTTCTGAATAAGACAGAGATGAATTTCAAAATCACATTTTTTGTTATATATAATAGGGAAAACCAAAATTTGAACATTAATGATTAGTATTTACTAAATGACTTTTTGAATAATAATACCAATAAAATGTGGTGGTAAAACACAGTGGATTTTAGTTGATTGAAGAATCCCTCACAAATGTTCCTGTTTCATGGATTTCTGAATGCCTATAAAGATATTGAATAGTGAAGTAATGTGAGCATGCAAGCAGTAATCAGAAAAGGATTTGAGAACTTTGTAATCAGATATATAGAGGACACAAAAACTAAGAGAGTTAATTAGTATTTTATTTTTTTTAAACCATGATTTTAAACAGAGAAAACAGTATATAGAATAGAGTCAGGATACAAAATGTTGTCAAAAAATTAAAAGATAAATAACAAATAATGAGGTAATATTTCAAAAGATTAAATAGAAAGGTTGCTCTTAGTATGAAAATAATCACAATCACAAATATAGCGTAGGATATATACTATATAGCATTGGAAATATAGTATTGGAAAGGAGGGCTCACAAAAAATTTAAGCAATCTTAATTGGTGGAAAGAATAATAGAAAACAATTTCAAGGTAGGGACCTCCCTAGTGGTGCAAGGGGTTAAGTACCACACTATGAAGCATTTGAAGCCGCTGCCACACAAATTTGATCCCTGGCGAGGGAGGTGACCCACATGTCCAGCAGACCTCTATTATCTTGCCCACTGCTCCCTTTAGCAGTGTATCTCAGGCAATTTACCTGTTTTTTCCCCACTTTGTCTCTGGTGAATCCTCTCAACCCCACAACTAAGGCCTGTACCCCAGTTCTTGTATGCATAAATAAATAAATCTTTAAAAAAGAAAAAAAAATCAAGGTAAACAAAAGTCCTAAGAACATTTAGAATGAATCATCCTGAGGGTGAAATTTTATGTGTTGTGTTCTAAAACAGATTTTAGTGTGTTTTTCCACAAGTTTATATTTCTAGGCTTATTTTGAGGTTGAATTAGTGTATTAGGAATTAAAATCATTTCAGTAGCATAACCAAAAAAAAAATGAAGTTATTTGACCATGTCTGTAAGATATGATCAAGAATTATGTATTAACTCTTAAATATGATCTATTCAAGGAAGACAAGGAAAAGTATATCATAATGCATAAATTCATAGCACAATTATTTAAATATTTTGAGATTGATTATGGGTTAATAACTATACAAAATATAGATATTAGTCTATCTCTGGAGAAAATAAAATTTTTCATAAATATATTTCTATTTTATAAAAGGTAAACTATATTTTAAATGGGGAAAATTGAATAATAGGTAAGTAAATGCTGTTCCATACACATAGCAGGATCCAATTAAAGTAATATTTAAGGACTTTGTGATAATATTAATTTATGACATTATATTGAAAACACAGTAAATAAAGTTATAGAGTATTTAAATATATAGATATATGAGTATGAATAGAGTGATGTAAGGTTAAAAAAAGTACATCAAAATGAATTAAGGGACATCTAACTGAGCACATTTACCACAGGATTAGATGGTAGGTCTATCCAAATGGCATCAAAGGAGATGTTTTGCTTTGCACCTAGATAATCATTTATATTAACTGAGGAATACAGCACACAGTGGCATATAGCTTGGGAAAAATCTGGAACAATTCTCAGACCATAGACTAGGCAAACTGCACCAGTAAGGACCCAGAGAAAATTCGTGTTTCAGCGAACAAGATATGGGAAGAGAGAGATGTGTGAGAGACTGAGTTCATTATGTTTGGGTATATGAGCATACTTTGAACCACAATGCCACAATGCTGCCACAACCAGTGGGCCTTAAGGAGGGGAAAGCCAAAAAGTGTGGAGGCACATGCCCTTGACTAAGAGGAAATACATGTGGAGGAGCTAGTATGCTCCCAGGAGACCAGGTCCCCAGTGATAACAACAAGGAGAATATATGAGCAGTAATCCACCTCCCCCTCCCCCAGTGATGTAAAAGACAATAATGCATAAAGAGCCAAGTAGAAATAGGAAAAAAATGAATAATGATTTGAGAAAATATTCAACTACATTAGGAAAAGTAACATAAGGATAATGGATCTGTAGACGGGAACAGAGAGGAAATGAATAAGTCATAAAAAAAAATGGAGGAAAGTGTCCCAAACCAGAAAAAAATAACTAAATATACAAGTCCACAAGTTAAAAGGACTGCTAGTTATTTAATATAATAAAACCTATAGTAAACCAAATTTCAGTTAAAAAAAAAGAAACGAGGCTTTTTTCTTTCTTTTTTGTAAAGAAAGAAAGATTATTTAAAGTGGCTAGGGAAAAAAGCAGACAACCTATAAACATTCTTCCATTAGGTTTATACCAGAACTCTGAGAAAAACTGGTAGGTAAGGAAAGAATGAAGTGATGTATTAAAAAAAAATATTTATGATAACAATTGGTAGCCAAGATCTTTCAAGAAATTCTTTCAGATATGAGAGCAATAAAGGACCTCCTAGATAATCAGAAACTGAAGGAGTTTCCAACCAATAGACCACCCTTACAGGAAATGTTAAAAGAAACTTTCCTATCTAACTCAAATAAAATAAAATATACATAAATCTGAACAAGGAAAGAAATGGAAGCAGAAAACTGAAGATAAAATGACAATAGCAAAATCACATATGTCAGTAATCACCCAAAATGTAAATGGACTGATCTCACCAACCAAAGGCACAGAGTAACTGAAAACCATTCAAAGGTAAACACTGGCTCAAACTAAATGTCTAGAAAAACAATCCTATAAGCAAAGGGGGCTCAATAAAAGGCAGGGAAAGCCATATTTCTATTAGACAGAATAGACTTCAATCTAAGAAAAGGAAGAAAAAGTGGTCAGAGATAGTTAATACATAAGGATTAAAGTATCGATACATCAAGAAAACAAGACACTCATCAACATGTATACACCAAATGAAGGAACATCAAATTATATTAGGCAATTATTAGTGGAACTAAAAACAGACATTGTAAACAATACAAAATAATAGGGTACTTTAAAACTTCACTTTCACCCATGAACAGATCACAAGACAAAAAAATCAAGAAGGAAACAATAGTCCTGTTTTATTTTTTTAAATTTTATTTATTTATGCATACAAGAGCTGGGGTACAGGCCAGAAGATTACAGGTGAGAAGATTTACCAGAGACAGGGGGCGGGGTAGTTTAAGCAGATCAACTGAAATACACTGTTGAGAGGAGCATTGGGAGAGGCAGAAGTCTGCTACACCATGTGGGCCCCTTCCTGACCAGGGATAGAACTCGTGCTGCAGTGGTTATTGAAGCCCCACAGTGGGCACTCAACCGCCTGTACCACCAGGGAGACTACGGAAACAATAGTCTTAAAGAAAGCATTTGACCACATGGTCTTATTATATATTTATAGCATACTGATTTGCAAAATAAGCTGAGTACACAGTTTTCTCATGTGTATAAGGAACAGTCAGTATCCAAGATTGATCACATATTGGGTCACAAAACAGGGGTCAATAAATTCATGAAGATTTAAATATCTTCTCTGATCACAATAGCATCAAACTAGAAATCAATCACAAAAAAGAAAGTAAGAAAATACCCTCATATATAGAAACTCATTGATATATTACTGAATGTCTAATAGGTAACTGAGAATATCAGAAACTAAGTGAAGACACTATCATATATGAAAACTCTATGATATACTACTGAATGACTGCTGGATTTTTGAGAAATATCAAAGACTAAGTAAAAAAACACATACACACACATGGAGATATGACACAAAATACCAGAATCTACTGGACAGTTTAAGCAGTACTAAGAGGGAAGCAGATAGCAATACAGACCCACATAAAGATATAAGAAAGAGCTCAACTAAATAATCTTACCTCTAACCTTACACAACTAGAAAAACTAGTAGAAGAAAGGGAATAATAAAAATTAGAACAGAATAAACAGACCAGAAAGATATTCCAAAAATGGCTTGATGAAAACAGGAGCTAGTTCTTTGAAAAAAATAAAAATAGACAATCTTGCAGCTAGGTTTATAGAAAAAAAAGAGGAAAAAAAGCTCTACTAATTAGAATCTGAATGAAAAACAGTTACAAAAGACATATCAGAGATTCTGAGGGTCATAAGAGATTACTATGACCATCTGTATGCCTGTTAGTTGAATAGCTTAAAAAAAAAGGTTACAAATTCTTTGACATATACAAGATATGGAGACTGAATCAGGAGAGACAGAAAGCCTAAACAGACCAAATATATGGACAAAAATTGAAAGAGTAATTAAAACTCTCCTAAAAAAGAAAGTCCAGGACCAGATGTTTTCACTAGTGAGTGCTACCAAACTTTCTAAAATCTTGAGTTTTCTAAAATGCTTCTAAATTTGGGGAAATAGTGAATGTTTCCAAATACATTTTACAATCCTATAATCTCTTTGATACCAAGAGCAAAGACATCACACACACATTCCACATACTCCAAAACAAACAAACAAAAAACAAAATAAAACCAATTTCCTTGATGAACAAACCTGTAAAATTTTTCAAAGTAGTTTTAGCAAACCGAACTTAATAGTGCATTAAAGTTACCATGCAGCATGACCAACTGGGACTTATTCCCAGCTGCAAGAATGGTTCAAAATCCAATCACTACATCAAAAAAGGAAAAATAAAATCATAAATCTTCTTAATAAATTCAAAGTAAGCATTTAATAAGACCAAAGTTCATTTCTGATTAAAAATTCTCAAAAAGGAAGTAGAAGCAATATAGCTTAACACAATAAGAGTCATGTCAAAAAAAACACAGCTAGCATCATACTGAGAGCTTTTTCTATAAGATCAGGTATAGGAAAAAAAATTCAATTTTGGGCTTCCCTGGCGGCACAAGGGGTTAGGCATTGCACTAAGAAGCATTTGTAGTCACTGCAGCCACTGCAGCATGAGTTTAATCTCCAGCCAGGGAGGTGGCCCACATGGTGCAGCAGACCTCTCTTGACTTACCCACTGCTCCTCTCAGCAGTGTATTTCAGGCAACTGTCTTTTTCACTCCCCACTCTGTCTCTGGTGGATCATCTCACCTCCCCAAGCCTCTGGTCTATACTCCAGTTCTTGTATTCATAAATAAATAAAACCTGAGAAAGAGAGAGAGAGAGAGAGAGAGAGAGAGAGAGAGAGAATGCCTCCCAGGTGGCACAAGGGGTTAAGTGTTTCAGTACTAAAAAGAAAATAAAATTCAATTTTACCATTGCTTTTCAACTTATTATTAGAAGTCTAAAAACAATCAGGCAAGAAAATGGTATAAAAGAAATCAATATTAGGAAATAAGAAAACCTATCACTAAATGATTGATTTCCAAAATCTAGAAAAAACTCATACAACAAAAAAAATGTAAAAAAAAAAAAAAAACCCACAAGATCTAATTAGTACTTCTCCAAATAAGACATACAGATAGTCAACAAGCACACGATAACTGTTCATCATAGCTAATCATCAGGTAAATGTAAATAAAAACCATAATGAGAATTCCCCCCACCAAAAAAAAAAAAAAATATATATATATATATATCAGTGAGTGAACGAACCCTCTTACACTGTTGATGGAAATGTAAATTGGTCCTATGGAAACAGCATGGAGATTTCTCAAAATGTTAAAAAAATATATATCTACCATATGGTCCAGTAATTCCATTCCTGGGTAACTACCTGAACACTGCAAAAACACTATTTCAAAGCGATATATAGACTCCTATGCTCATTGTAGTACAATAGCCAGATTAGGAAAACAACATTTAAGTACCCAAGGACAGATGAGTAGAATATCAACAGGAGACGAATATATACATGATGGAATACAACTCACCTATAAACAGATAAATTCTTGTCATTTGCAATAATATGCAAGACACTGAATGTACTAATGCCAATTGTAATGATTAAGATACTTATAGAGTAACATAACAAAGGTGTCAGACAGAACCAAAACTTTAACTAACCTAGAAGTCTGACGGTAGAATTGGAAACACCAGAGGGGGCAGTGGAGAGTAGCCTGTGAAGGGAGCCTGGTAGACTATGGTTGAGGCTTATGCATGCCTTAATGGTGGGAGGAGTATGTCAAGATTGGTTTGGAAAGCTGGGATCCTATGCCTCTGAACCATATACATTGTTGTAAACTAATGATACTTCAAATAAAAATACAACAAAAAATACTTAATTAGAAATGTCTGCAAATAAACATTGGAAAGGAAGGAAAAATTCAAGAACAGATTGTTACTTAGCAAACATAATGCAAAATATCCTACCCTGTACAAATGAATCAAGTGAACCTGACTGGAAGACTAGTGCAATTTTATTTCTTTAATACATAAAAAATGCATATAATAATGCAGGATGAGATAAAAATATATAGTAACAGAAAAGATATGCATTCACATAGACAATGATATATTTTGTTATAATATTTATCAAAAGTATTATGTATAAGAGATATCAATCAGGTCCAAAATGGAGTCTCATGGGCCTAGTTCATTTTACCAAACCAAAATTTAATATCTGACTTAATTGCAGTTTCAACCCCTCTAAAGTACTTAATTCTGACCAGTCAAGTCAACAGTAGCAGGTATTATCTGCAGAAGAAATTTTAACATCCTCTAAGGGAGGCTGAAACAATATTTCTTGCTAAATAAACTCTTGTCCCACCTTCTTTTTGACTATAAAAATGGTTCCATTTTGTACATTTTCTCAGAGTACCCTTCTGCTTTGCTAGACTGGATGCTTCCTAATTTATGAATTAATAGAGTCATTTACTCAGTTTTATTTTGTTTTTTAACAAATGTTATAAATTCATACATTTTATACCATCCTTTCTCAAATTTGATTTTGATTATGAGACATTTCTTATGCAAAAATAAAAACAAGACACTTATTCTGGCTATCCAAATGTTCCTTCAAATGTTACCATAAACTTTTGAGGGTAGTCAAGGTACAAACAAGAAAGGAAACATCAGTTAGATTATGATTATCTTAATGGACTCTTGTTCTGTTATATATATTTTATGAAATTTTTATACAACATATAGGTATAGTAAAAGGTTACAAGTTGTGAACATATCATACAAAGCTACCTAAAATGTATAAGCATATGAAAACTGATTAAAAGGATGCTTAACATTGACAAAGATTTTATTAGGATATTGTTTGATGGGATAATTTCCACATTTAATTATTTTTAATAAATCTAAATATTAAAATCATATCTAGAGCCAAGAATAACTTCTGGGATATACATTTGTTACTTATAGATACCTGACACTAAAACATAGTATATGTTTCTGTGCAAAAATCTGACATTAAAACATAGTATATGTTTCCGTGCAAAAATCAGCAAAGAAAGTTGGGAAGATAAATTAAGAAGATCTTTGGAAAATATTGATATTTAAGGAAAAGGCAAGAAATTAAACTTACATTATCCTAATTAGAATAACAAAGCATGTTGAAAAAAGTTTGTGTCAATTTCTCCTTCCAACAAAGTGAAATGATTTAGAACTTTGGGAGAGCTGATGCTCTACCTGTTAAAGTAATTTCCTATCCTCCCTAATTATCCGTGAACACAAACAACAAATTGTCACTACTATGAATTGTATTTCTCCTTCAGGAACCTGTTTGTTCTTGTTTGCAATTTGGCAGTAGCGAACCTGAGTCAAAATTGTCAGTTTTGAATTAGCTTCAAGGAAGTTATGTCCAGGATAAAAGGTTCTTTATAGAAACTTTCTGAATTGATCACCTCTCTAGAAACTGGGAGAGCTACTCTAGAATGGTAAAACAGGCAGAATGAAAGTATTGTGAACTCCTATTCTGCACAGGCAAAAGCAGGAATAGTGCATCTCCTGCTTGATTCCTAGGTCTGAGTGTGTTTGTCTCTCACTTAAAAGCTCCCTTGGAGTTTGCCTTCACCCACCCACTTTTTTTGCAGGCAATGTTCTTATGTCAATCTCCAACCCTTCCCATCACTCCATCCCAATAACCCCACTATTTTTTGCCAAAATTAAGGAAATGACAAAACTGAGCTCTTCTTATTGCAGGTCAGAGTACAGCTAAAGAAGTGTGTGACAGAAGGTTAGGGATAATGAATACATTTTTGCATAATTTCTGACCCTAATGTTGTGCTTGCTGGAAAATGTGTAAAATATTTTGTCATAGTGACACAAATTCTAGGCCAAGGATGGATTTTTTAAATATTGCTACAATGCTATGCACGAATTCAATGAAATTTCACTGAACACATACCAATCTGGAACAGGAAACAGATAAATATGGTTTTCCTACTTAAAATTTTAAAGAACATGTAAAAATACAGTATGATGGTTTATATTAATAGTAATTCAGAAATAAAATTATACCTTCAGTAAGATGAAATGCTACATATAAAGGGCAGAAGAGACAAACACCAGAAAATAAGGGTACTATCCACTGTCTAAAAACACTGGGAAAAATTCCTTGGAGTATTAATGCATCATTCCAGGGACAAATGAAAGTATGGAAAAGATAGAAATAAATGAAATGAACAATCATTTTAGAGATGTTATGGTGTTTCTGTATAACAAGAGCATATGGTATAGTTTGAAGAGTGATACAAAAGAGACCTTTGAATAGAGTTAATTGGGTTATACCTTGGAATATATACTAAACAAGGAAGAATGCTTAAGGTGATATTTCTTGAGACTGTGAAAATAAACTAAAGGAGAGGTATAGAGGCAATAAAAGGGGTAAGGGAACAAGAGAAAGACTAGATATGAGAAGAGACATCAATGAGATTCATAGAATTTTCACTAATAAAATGTGGCTCTCCTAAATCAAAATTATTCCTTTATTAAAATGTATACCTCTAGCTATAGCTTGTATATTGTTTTATATTTCTTTCCCATAGAAGCAAACCATAAAATGGGGATATTTAGGTCTTCCTAAGAGCAGGGATGTGAGACCAAGAAATTAACATAGATGCATAAGTCATCAAATTATCACTATGAGTTACTGAAGCTCAGTCTCACTGAGACAGGCTTCCAAGTTATTCATCCAAGGTGTGATTCCCATTCATCAACTCCATCCATCAACTGGTTGTATACTACTCACGGAGGCATTAAATTGTTTGCACTCTTCCTTGACCCTTGCCCACAGACTGAGAATGTTTTTATAACCAAAAAAAAAAAAAAAAAGCCTCCAGACAGAGTCACAGGTGTTTGCAGTAAGAAGCTGTCAGAACTGTGAGTGCCAAGGAGATTTGGGTGGGACTGTAAAGCATCTGCTATACACATTAAACCATTATTTCTCAACCAAGAGTTTGTGTATGATTTCTGCAATAAATTTTCATGTTCTTAAGCACTTAAAATTAATTTACTTTTAATAGCTTTATCATATTCTGAGTCTGGATAGTGACTTTAAACTTTTTGCTACGTGATGGTTTTTGTGGCTGTGAAAATCATATTAAGAAATATAAACTTTAAAGAGTAAATAAGAAAAGCAATTATGGCATGTTGTATGATGGGGCATTCAAAATATTTCAAATGGGGAAATGTAAAAGATTTTTATTAACATGGTTGAAGAAAATAGAGATCGACTGTTATGGGTTGAATTGTGTCCCCCATCCTCCAATTTATATATGTAAGTCCTAACTCCCAATACTCCTCATGTGAAGTTATTTGGATATACAGTCATTAAAGATATGATTAATTAAATTAAGATGAAGTCATTTAAATAGGTCCTAATTCAGTATAATTAGTATTCATAAATATATATATATATATAGGACGAAAAAAAACCCATAAAATGTAAACACTGCATAAGTTTGAAGGCACAAATATATGGCCTAAGGAATGTCAGAGATTGTCATCAAGGGAACAGAAGCTAGTTGAGAGATGTGCATCAGATTCTTCTTCAAAGCGCTCAGAAGGAGAAATCTCTATCAACACTTTAATCTCAGACTTTTGGCCTTTAGTAATATAATATTGTAACTCCTGTTACTTAAACAACTTAGCTTATGGCTTTTGGTATGGTTGACCTACCAAACTAATATACATAACAAAGTAAAATAAAATTTGTATCTCAGCATACAACAACAAACATGGCCATAGTGTGACTAGAATACTCTGTTCATCAAAGTAGGTGACTGCTAATTTAAATTTTTATTTGTTTTTCAGCTTTATTTCTATTTGATTTTGTATGTTTATAATTATGGTGTATAATAGCTATAAAATAATTGACTTACATTATAATTTCTAATTAAAGTTATTTTAATAAAAATAAAACAATAATAATCAACTGAGAATATTTTCTTGGGACATTTTAAATGGGACACTTTTAAAAAAACAGAAGTTTTTTTTTTTAAAGATTTATTTATTTATGCATACAAGCACTGGGGTACAGGCCAGAGGTGTGGGGGGGGTGAGAGGATTCACCACAGAAAGCGGGGAACAAAACAGACAGATCAACGGAAGTACACTGCTGAGGGGAGCAGCGGGCACAGCAGGAGAGGTCTGCTGTGCCATGTGGGTCCCCTCCCTGGCTGGCAGCAGGGATCGAACTCGTGCTGCAGTGTCTGCGGTTTGCTTCGTAGGGTGCTGCTTAACCCACTGCACCACCAGGGAGGCCCCAGAAGTTTTTAAAAATATTTTATTTTCCTTTTTTCTCAAATTTTAAAAGGACAGGTTTATTAGGAAAAAGAGAGGCATATGCATAATCACAGGTGAGCAAAAGAAAAATATTGGCTTCTTTTCATATTAGAATATAGTTTGGCTCATGTGATGGTTAGTTTTATATATCAGCTTCATTATTTTTGAGTGTGTATGCAAGAGTATCTCCAGAAAGGACAGTATTTAATTAATAGACTGAGTAAAAATTATTGTCTTCACTGCTGTTGAGTGTGCATTGTCCAATTTCTTAAATGTCTAAATTAAGAAAAAGTAAAGGAGTTGTGAGTTTACCTTTTCTGAGATGAGAAATGGCATGCATCTCATCTTTCTCTAGGACATTAGTGTTCTTGATTTTGGGATTTTTAAACACAAACAGGGATTTAGTCTATTGACATCTCAGTGATTTCTTGACATTTCTGTGGTGATTATTTTTCTTTGGGGCAGGGTGTGACTGAATGCTTTTATCTACACAACTAAAATTGGGGCAGTTGAAACTTTCAGACTAACATCTTTCACCTTGGACACCTGAAATGGTTTAAGATCACTATACAAAGTCTTTACAAAAATAACTGCAATGAATAATTTGTGTTAACTTGGCTGGTTACAGAGCTTAAGTTTGGGTCAAACATTATTCTGGATGTTTGTGTGAAAGTGTTTTATGGGTGAAATTGACATATAAGTTGGAGAACTTCAAGCAAAACAGATGACCATCCATAATGTGGGTGAGACTCATCCAATCCGTTGAAGGGCTTAGAAGAACAGACTGACCTATTGAAAGAAGAACTTCTACCTGCCGGTAGCCTTTTCATTTGAATGTCAATCTTAGTTCCTCTCCCTAACTTTAGTCTTCCTGTCTAACTTTCAGATGTTAGACTTGTGAGACTCTATAATCACTTGAGTTGACTTGTTAATATAAATCTATCTATCTAACCACTGTTTATCTACCATCTATGTATCATCATCTTTCTAATCTGCTATTGGTTCTACTTCTCTGCAGAAGACTGCCTAGTCCAACATACCTATCTTTAAATAAAATACTTGAAATGCCTTTGAGTCATTCAAGGAGACATCAAAGAGAACTCGATTATGCAAATTAAGGCAGTTCTCATATGACCATTTGATCACAGAGTTAGAGAAAGGAAAAATTACCATAGAACAAAGTTTGTAGAGTTGTATGAGGAACATCTCTCTCACACACATTTATTTATTTGCTTAGTCAAAAAATTGCGTAGGTTACGTTAAAAGACATGTAAAACTATGGTTGCACCAATTTTTCAAAAAATAAATACAGAAAGGGTTTAATTAATTCCATTTGTAGAAAAGTAATGTGGTTAAACTTAATTAAATTATTGAATTTCAAAGTTCAACACTGACTGACTTCATACATCTGTTACTTAAATCTGATAACTGTAAAATATTTTCAAAGTACTTTGGACCTAATTTATTTTGATTATTCAAAGTAATCTGTATTTTTGCATGTTGTATTACAGAGTACATAAAATATTTTGCAAAAATACAACACATCTATTTTATTAATAAGAATTTAATCTAAACAAAATATGTATTGAAATTTCAAAATCTAATAAATATGGAAGTATGCTAAAATATTTTATGCTATGACATTTTTGCTGCCTAATTAATATTTATATTGTATAGATGTATATTATCTGTTATCAAATTAAAAAATGTCCAGAAATGAGAGACAAACTCAAATGTTTTCTCCATGATTCCTTTGCAAGCACTTTGGCATATATTTTATCACACAGTGGTCTTGAGTTTGTGGTCAGTTCTGGACAAAGGACATATTTTATTGGAATACAGTGAACTGTTTATGTCTGCTTTTTAATTCTTCTATTTGTGGCATTCAACAGGGCAATAGAATCTTTTTCTTTTCTGATTTTTATTGTGATAAGACATCTGCCATTATTGCATTTTGACCCATATTAAGCTATTACTGTTCTAACAGGTATTTCCCAGCATGTCAAATTTTTGAGGAGTAAAATAGTGTCCAGTAAGTGAATTCATATTCAGTGAGACCTGGGAGGAGCTAACTAGATTTGAAAGTTAGACAACATAATAACCTGTTGCAAACTGTGCCACTGAGAAAACATGTAAAATCTCCGAACATTATTTTCTGCAGTTGAATATTGTGGCAAACAGAAGTAAGTTCCATTCTTTAATTAAATGAAACATATTTTGACTCTACTACAAATAACTGTTTTAAGAAATACATCAATAATGGGGCAGTAGTTGTTTCAAAAATTTGCAAAACAATAATATCTACTTTTAAGCACATTTCATGTTTTTTTGCTCTGTCAACAAGACTTCTTTGGGAACTAAAACTGAGTCTTAATGCATCCACTTCAAAAATCTGCAGATACTTTGGGATTTCTATGCATAATGGGATGTTTTTCAGGAAAAAAAAAAACTTAGCTGTGTGTGTACTATCAAACTCACAGACTGAATAGTTTAATGTTATATTTTTGGTCATTGAATCAAAATCTTTCTCAACTAAATACATAATCACTATAATAGGCACTTGTTTCAAATGTATGTCTTGAAGATACTTTCATAACAGTATGAATATTTTTAAAATTAGCAATGAGTATTTCCATTCCATAAATGCAACCTTAAGCCAAAATTCAGTTTAGCATTTTGCTTTCTCAGACTTTCTATTTTCATGTATCATTTTGTCTTCTTACATCCTTGTTGATTTAGTATCTAGAACACTTCACCAATTATTATCAACTCAGCTGCTAAACACTACAGGATATATTGTCTTAATATGGTTGGTGCACCAGTTGTTATTTCTGGTGCCCACAACAAATGATCCTTCAAGTACCACTGCACAACAAGAGTAGTAAGTAAAAATGCACTGCTTCCTGGAACATTCAATCTCCATATTGATTGAGACCCCAGGGATACTGTATAATTGTTATGACAACAAAACATGAGTGGCTAATTTGTTGGTTGGTTTGTTTTAAATGTATTTATTCATTGGTTCTTTCATTCTTTTTGAGGTTATTGTTTTTTATTTTTATCTTAATTTGTTTACAAGTAATTGGGAAAGGCAAGTAGATCTTATTTTTAGTAAAATCTTTACTTTTTCATTCACCCATTGTAGAATGCAGAGGTTCTCAAAAAAAAAAAAAAAAAAAAGGAGAAAAAAACCAAAAAGCTATGGTTTTGCATAGGGCCAGCTACTGTTTTGTTGTCTTATAGACATCACTGCAATAAAACTATTGCATATTTGCTTAACCCAACACTACTTATTTCCTCTGCCATTTCTACTGCAATCTTCAAACTTGTCTTTGAATTATTTCTTATTTTATCGGTGGTATTGTTAATTATTTTATTGTATTTATTTATCCAATTAATTTTTATCAATTAATTTATAATAGATATCAAGTCAGGCACAGTAAGATTTCTTGTCTTAGACAATTTGGGATAACATGGAAAGTCACCATGAGACTTAAAATGTAAGAATTAATTTTAAAACTTGTTTAGTTTTGAATAAAAATTACAAGACTGTGGTAAAGTAAGTTGGTACTTTGGAACACACTAAAGTGTTATTTGAGGTATAAGATGTTTATTTGACTCAACATCTGTGGAAAAATATGCACCAGAAGCATAATTCTTCTTCAACCCCCAAAATGTAACTTCTGCCCTTCACAGTTTTGTGCATCTGGTTAAGATGCCCAGATTTTTAATATCATCTTCAATCATCCACCAGATACAAACTACTCCAAGGAGAGCAAGACCTTGGTCAAGGCAGCTCTCTGAAAATGATGCAACCCCTGATGTAGCTTTCTTTGGTGACAACACTCCCACATATAGATATGTCCTCTCTGAAACAACGACCAGGGTTGAGCATCACACTTTCTGTAATATCAGAGAGGAGTAATTTGGGTTATAGCACAGACAGATGTTATAGTGATAACTCTGGCTCATTTCCATGATATTGTTCCAAGTTTCATGAAGACAGGAGCTGTGAAATAAAGTGAAAATTAAATTTGAGAACCTAAAATAAATTGTAATGTCTCCAAGGTCAGAATATATCAGTAGACTCAAGTATTTTTAGAAAAAAAAATTTAATTTCAGAGCAAACAGAACATTAGTAATAGTAATTATATTGGTAAAAAAAGTACTATACCATTCATAAAGATTTATGTATGCATATTGCTGTTAGTGGCAATGTTGGTGATGGAAGTGCTACGTTAAACATAGTAACATAGTAAATCAAAAGCCCAGATAACTGTTTCCCTGGAATTAACTAATGATTACTCCTAATGAAGTAGTAAAAATTTCAGAAGCTTTTAATATAAAAACTTATTTTTTATCTGCATCATATAGAAACAGTAACACTAGAAACACACACAAAATAACATATTTATATCTGGATGAAGGAAAATGCCATGCATTTAAAACTTTTTCAGGAACCCACATTTTATATCTATAGTTTGAGTTTGAGTTTATTATAGTAAGCCACCAACAGGGAAAAGGAAAGAATGGTGGGCAGGATGATTCTAAAGAGCATTTCTAGAAGCTATGCTAATCATATCACACACTTGTATTGACCTCAGACCCAGACCCATACTGAGTTGAAATGAACACTGTAAAATAAAATTTAGCAGGGCTCCAAGGAAAATAGGACAAGTTGGACACTGGTGAATGTTCATAGTCTGCAACAACACCTGGGATCAGTGAGACCACTGAGAAAAACAAAGGAGTAGAACTGCTGGTTAGATAATTATATTGACTTTGTGTTTAAAGCAAATGGAAGTTGACTGTGTGAGGAATAACTACAAAATAAGAATAATCAGCTGTGCTTCCCCCCACCATATACATTGTATCATTTGTCCCTTTCCTTTCCCTCCTCCTTCTTAACTTCAGAACCTTCAGGAAATTTAGTGAAATTTACACTGGCTGTTGAAAGTGTTTTATGTATTGAAGTATCTACTAAGTAAATATCCAGTATTTTCTTTTTATCATTCTGACTTACTTTACTGCATTTAATTCTCAGATTTTTCCATTTAGTTAGAAATGGCTCTATTCCATCATTTTTATGGCTATATAATTCTCCAGTGTGTGTATGTACAACTTCTTGATCCAATCATCCATCAATGGACATTTTGCTACTTCCAAGGCCTAACTACTATAAAATTATGGGAAATATGAGTGTTTTATTGATAGTTTCATATTTTCTGTATATATGCCCAAGAGTGGGATTTTGGGTCCTAAAATATTTCCACTTTTGTTTTTTTGAGGTAAATCCAAATTGTTTTCCATAATGGTTGCATGAGTTTATAGTACCACCAACAATGAAATAGACTTCCATTTTCTCTTGTTGATGGGAGTCTTTTTAATATGTTCTGATCTCATGGATGTGAGTGGAATCTAATTGCAGTATTAACCTACATCTCTCTTAAGAGAAGGGATAATGAACATTTTTTTCAAATATCTCTTGATCTTGTGAATAGATTTTTTGGAAAAATTTCTACTCATATATACTGATCAATTATTAATTTTTAAAATCATTGTCATTTTATTTGAATTTTATTGCTCTGTCATATATTGTGTAATTTTTTTCCAGTTCAATAGATTATCTAATCATCTTGCATTTTCTTTCACTGTATACAAGTTTTATAATTTGAGGAAAACCAATTTTTTAAATATTTATTGCCTTTTTATAGGGCTCATTTTAAGTGTGACTTTCCAATTTGTTCATCATTGTTTATTAAAGAGACTGCTTTTTACCCATTTTATTGTCATAGCTGCTTTATCATAGATTTGGTACTAGAAGCTACTTGGATATATTTTGGGCTATTGATTCTGTTCCATTAATCTGTGTATCTATTTTTGTGCTAATGCATACTATTTTTAATACTCCTTTTTTTTTTAAAGATTTATTTATTTATGCATACAAGCACTGGGGTACAGGCCAGAGGTGTGGGGGTGAGAGGATTCACCACAGACAGAGTGAGGAGCAGAACAGGCAGATCAACTGAAACACACTGCTGAGGGGAGCAGCGGGCACAGCAGGAGAGGTCTGCTGTACCATATGGGTCCCCCTCCCTGGCCGGCAGCAGGGATCGAACTCGTGCTGCAGTGGCTGCGGTTTGCTTCATAGTGTGTTGCTTAACCCACTGCGCCACCAGGTAATATTCAGGTAATATGATAGCTCCAATTCTCTCCTTTAACCTTAAATTGGCTTTTATAATACCAGAACTTTGTGGTTCCACATAAATTCAACATTTTTGCTGAATTTTTAAAAAAATATTGGTGGTATTGTGATGAGGATTATTATCGTTTTAGCCACTATAGTCCTTTTGTTTATATTGAGCCTCCCCATCCATGAGCATCAGACATAGTTCCATTACTTTGTGGTGCTAAGTTCTTAAATAATAGTTTGTATTTCCCATTTTATGGGTTGTTTACCTCTTTTGTTAGATTGCTTCTGAAGTTTTTGGTTCTTTATGATGCAAATTTAAATTTCCTTTTTTTTTTCATTTACTCCTTGCAATTTAAAGACCATAATTTTTGTATGCTGATTTTATAGCCTGTCACTGTGCTATTTTTTTCCTTTTATTCTTTTTTTATTAAAATATTTTAAAATTTACATATACTTGCCATTAATTGTAATCCCCATGAATTCCCCATCACCATCTCACCAGTGCACCATCACCTCAG
>JAGFMF010012262.1:1908316-1924858 GCA_019455555.1 Galemys pyrenaicus | reverse complement strand
CATCACCATCTCACCAGTGCACCATCACCTCAGTCCCTTGTGCTCCCATCTTCCCTCAACCCTCCCCCTTCCCTCCCCACCAGGTGTCCCCAGTCTGTCCTTGTCTCCTCATTTTTGGCACTGTGCTATTATTCATTTATTATTTCTAATACATTTTTGATGTAGTCTTTAGGATTTTATACATATATTTATTTATTATGTGAATTGCAAGTAGTGATGGTTTCACTTCTTTTCTTACTTAGATTTCCTTTATTTCCTGTGTTTATTTGATACATCTGACCAAAACATCTAACACCAACTGAATAAGAAATGCTGATAATGGGAGTCCTTGTCTTGTTCCTAATCTTAGAGGGACAACTTTCAGGTTTTCACCATTCAGTATTATAATGACAAATGTTTTATGATATATGACCTTTATTATGCTGAGGCAGCTTTCTTTTATTCCCATCTCATTTAGAGTTTTTAGCATAAATAGGTGCTGAATTCATATATTATTTGTCTTTACTTTGTTGACATGATGCATCGCATTAGTTGACTGTATATTAAGCCATCCTTGCAACCCTCAATTCGTTTGTATAATTCTCCTTGCATGTTGTTAATCTTGATGAGCTTGTTTTGTTACATCAATGTTCATCAGGGATATTGTTCTATAAATTTCCTTTCACTGGTGACATTATCTGGTTTCAGTATTAGATGAATGATGGCATCATAAAATCTTTTCAGGAGCAGTCATTCTCCTTGTATTTTTACAAGCAATTTGAGAGAGGTAAGCATTCATTTTTTTGAAAGTTTGATAATAATTTTACAGAAATCTGGCCATGGCCTTTTTTGTTTGGTAAGACTTTTTTTTTTTTTTTTTTTTAATTAGGGCTTAAGGTGTTTGTGCCTGTTAAGCTCTTTTTTTTTTTTCCCCCAAATGTTCCCTTGTTATGATCTGAGTCTTGAGTTTGGGGATGGTAGGCATTTTGGATCTCTCATTCTGGAATTTGAGTAGCAGTTGTACTACAAGGGCTATGTTGTACTTATGCTTTTTCAAATAATTATCCTGGGAATATTTTCAAAGTTACATTAAAGAAAATCTCAGTGGTTAACATTCATTCTATTTTATCCAGATGTATAGAATATGCAAGGTCTAGTTTTAAGAATGTGGTATATCTCTACTAACTGAATTGTAAACTTAGAGACAATTGTGTGTATGTGATAGAATCTTTTATACAGATTCAATTGTTTTTGAAGTGTAGGATGATGGCTTACACCCATTGTTTTTTTTTTTTTTTTTGAAACCAAAATGATGGGCCTTCCCCTGCTGGTGCAGAGGGTTAAGCAACACACTATGAAGCAAACTGCAGCACGAGTTCAATCCCTGCCACTGGCCAGAGAGGTGACCTCTCCTAACTTGCCCACTGCTCCCCTCAGCAGTGTACTTCAGTCAATCTGCCTGTTCTGCTCCCCACTCTGTCTCTGGTGGATTCTCTCACCCCTGAGACTTCTGGTCTATACCCCAGTTCTTATATGAATAAAACAATAAAAATATTTTTTTAAATGAAACCAAAATGATTAATTCTGAACTATTGTGTCAGGAAGTAATAAAAGGTATTAATAGTTTGTTATATTTCATGACATTTTATTTTTTAAGATAATTTCTAATTGAGATAACATTGTTATCTCATTGTATAGCATTATATATACTACCAAAAGTCATTTCCATTCATTATAATACAATGACCTCCCTTTATCCAACTCATTCACCTCCTCCCCTCTGGTATTATACTCCAGTGATTCTAGAATAGGAGGCACATGCTTTATGTATTTTAAATTATGAAATATGTTTACTCAAAGCTTCCAGCTATCATTTTGTGGATAACCTGCACTAAAAGGAAGACTATGTAGTATCTTCTATTTCCAACTGCTTTTAAAGATTTGATTTTGCTTGTAGTATCCAGTATTTTTTAAAAAATACTAATGCATGTATAATGAGTTTTGGAAGAGGGATTCAGAATAAAAAGTCTGAGCACATTCTGCATTTTTTCAGTTTAAGAAGTTCTATGGCAAATACAACTGACTTGACTGGCTGATGAAAATCTTCCTGTTACATTGAAACTATATCAGAATCTCAGTTTTGGCATCATTCTTCTTAAGAAGAGAACAATTATCCAATCTTCAAATCCTGTTTACTCTTATTTTATCAGCAGTTTCTTAATTGCATAGTGAGGTATCAGAACTGCAATATAGAAGAAAAGGTAAATTTTCTGCATAAGATGGGATGGCTAAAGCAACTGACAGGTAAAATAAAAAGGAATTCTCAATTCAATGTTATAAATTGAAGCAATGTTAAAAGATTGATATGGTTTGGCACTGTATTGTGTAACACTAAGTATCGTAAAACCACACATGCTGACTTATCGTCTCAGTACAAAGAACACACAACCAGCATTTTCTTTTATTTATTTTTGTTTTCAATTTCTATGAATTAAGAGTTTAGTTGGATATCTCCTAGGGAATTACACTGAAATTTAGGAACTCAGTATTCTCTTCTTCCTTTGGTAAAATAGCAGAAGGCAGGTGGCTTAATCTTATTTCACCAATCCTTGAAATTTGTAGAAAATATATTAGTTTTCTCCAAAACTGGTTTGAACAGTAAAAAAAAAAAAGCAAGTTATTACTATTGCTTATAGCAAAGTAAAAGTAAACTCCATAGATGATGTTTGACATTTAAATTTTTAATATAGTCAAGACAAAAGGAAGAAGAAAATCACCCAAATTATCTATAAAAGTGTACTATATAATATGACCACTTGAGAAAATATGAGAATCAAGAATATACTAGAGAAAGAAAATGACAACTCTATAGTAATCAACCTCTCAAAATTTTTCTCCCTTAAAAGATGTTGTGACTTCAAAACTATGACAGTTCTATGAAGAACCAACCCACCAACATTACATGCAGATGGAGTATGTTATAACTGAAAAATATCACTGTGACTAAAAAAAAATGAAGGACATTCCAGTATATGAATCTACATATTCCCTCTATACCCTCACCATTTAGAAATTCTTTGTGTTGTATGAAATCATAAGATAAAAATGTAAACAGAAAGCAGGGTTGATGTGAATGAAAGGGACTGAAGGAAACTTGGGAAGACATGATTGAATATATCACCAATTTAAGATAGCAAAATAAGTAAGGCAAAAATATAGACTATGGGAAGGAACTTCAAATAGAAGAGATACTATCTAAATAACAACATATTCTATTGAATGTGAAGTATAAGATGGACTTGAGAGGGTAATTAGGATTTAAATGAGTTTGTTCAAAAGATGTAGCTTCTGATGGAGACAAAGGGCAAAAAAAGAACAAGCATATTAGGAAACTGGTGGTGAAGAGGAAAAATATAAATTTTAGGATCTCAAGGACAGAGGTGAAGAAATCATAACACTCACAACCACATTGCTACCAACAAAACAGCAACAAACAAAAACAAACAAACAAAAATATTATCATAATCCTAAACTTTGATAGATTCTGAAAAGGATACCATTAAATTAGAAATCTGGAAAATACCCCAGTATCATAAGTGTGAACTTAAGGAATTTCTGCAGATGACTATGATATCTAGTTGAGAAATATCATTCACAAAATTAACTGAGAATATTTCCCCTGAGAACAAAAATAGCAAAAATGAAAGTGAAACAATATAATCCAAATAAAATTAAATATGCTCAAAAAACCATGATAGGTAAAATCTTTCTTATCACATAATTTCAAAACTCTGAAAAATAATGTAAAAGAAACCTCAGAAAAATGAAAAGTTTGATTGAAAACAGAAAGTTATTTCAGAAAATAAGAAAACACTTATAAAATGCATCAGGGGTAATCAGCAATATTGAAAATATACTAAAGTACTAAAGAACAAGGAATAAACCAATAAAAGTATAAGTGACATAAATAAAAAGCACAAAAAGAGAGAATGAAGTAGAAATATTAGGTAAAAAGGGAGTAATATTTACATACTAGAATTTTTGTAATAGACCAACAAAACAATGGAAACAAATATCTAAAACCATAATCTAAGAAATAGTTCAGAAGTAGGGGGAAAAAAAACACATTGACAGAGTTTGGAAACAAGTAAAGTAATTATCAGCATATACATATACAAATTTCAGTTTTGCTTATTTTTGAAAGTGAACATGTCCTAGCTTAATATATGTAAAAAATATTATTTCATGTATATATATTATTTATACACATTACCACCATTTCTTATAGAAAGAAAAGAAAGCAGTTTTGAATTCTTGGAGTTAATAGATATTAGTAAGATGATTAGAGGATTTTTTTTTTTCTTTTCAAGCATGCTGAAAAACTAATAATGAACAGCGGTGTATGTAGTAACAGAAAAGGAGGTTATATGCTCTTCATGCAGAAACATATTTGAGTGAAAAGGGAAATCAATGCCCCACACATGTTTATCTTGAGGGCAATTTCAGGGCCACAGTTTTAAGAAGAAATACTCATTTTATTAAAATATTCTAACTTACTACTTAGCATCAGCAGTATAGCATGGATTCTAACTTCATAATATTACCATCTATGGTTTGATGATACTAGCTGATCTCATCTAAGAGTAGCTTTTTGTTTTGTTTTTGTGACTTGGAAGTTTCACTTCCCTAGATCAAATAGCTCTTTCTAAAAAAAGTTCTTAATTACTGTAGCTAAAACTTTCCCCTAATTGTATAACTAAGGTGACTGCATCTCTAAGCAAAGTTTTCTTTATTCTATTATAAAAAAAAAAATAAAACATTTGCTTTTCTGACCCACAGCCCTTGCTTTTGCTTAACTTCAAGAACTTTTCACTCCTGAAAAGAAGCTGGGCAGACTCAAAGGTATCTTACAGAAAACAAGGTTGTTTGGTGCTCTAAATACACTTAATTTTATCATTCCTCCACCCTTTTTAGAAACTAGGAGAAATAAATCAAGCACATAGATTAACAGAATCACAATGCGCAAATCTTACACAGAACAACCAAGCTTGATAAACAGGTTGTGTGATTTCCACTTGTGTAGAAATGACTTGTCTTATCACTGATTCTGCCTTATACTTTAGGTGCTTTTCATTTTTTTTTTCTTCAAATTATATGAAGTAGAAATTTAAAAGACTACTGAAATACTAAAATTTTAAATATCTAAAACTATAGGCTTCAAATTGTTTTTCATAATATTAGATCATACTTCAGACTTTGGCAAAATGAACTTCTGTATGCTAGCATGACTTTAAAAAGCAGAAAGAACATTACATCTCCTTGATTCAGTAAATAATCTAGAGATTTATAGCAAGCCTGATTTGCTCTGATCCCCTAATTAGAATTAGGTATTAAATATCCAGTAGTTTAAATAAGACTTTTGAATTGCAACTTTTGTATGAAAGACACCATTGTTGGTTGTGAAAATGACAGTCATTTGTCCTTCTTCACAAAACTGAAGGCCAAATATAAGATGAAAAGAATTAAAGAGACCAAAATAGCATGAACTGAAATATTTTTCCATGAACTGAAATGCATTTACTGGATTAAATATTGAGCTTCTTTGCTTTAAGTAATCTATTTCATATTTGTTAATCCTCCAGCTTAATTCTCAATAAATAAATTTGTCAGGCAATTATATAAAGTTGATTTAATTTTCTGCTTATCGAAGAATATATATCATTATATATCTCACACTTGTAAATTTCTAGAACTACTTCTTTGCTCATCATATTTATTAATGCATTATAATGTTTTATAAGTGTCATAAATAACTTTCAAAATATTTAGCAGATGCATATTTCCTAAATGAAATAATTACATTTACTTTTTATTTTGTTTGGTCAACTTCAGAAAATTTATGATTATATAGACTAATAGTTTTTCTCATTAAAATAATTCCGGTACTTAAAACTCAAAGCCTTATTAATCTAATTTGAAACATTCAACAAACCCCACCCATTATACTTATTTTGCATGTAAGTCTACATAACTTATGATTTCACATAAACCAGCACATAACTGACAACAGAGGCCTCCAAATGTATTCTCTTTCCTTTGTTTCTCATTTTTCTCTTCTTGACAAGTCATGATTGATGTGTTTTTCATTCTTGTTTATAAAATGAACTCTTTGCTTGGTTGGACAGGTATTTTATTCAGGCGATTGAATCAGAATTCATTTATGGCACAATCGTCCCTTTACACATAAAAATGTAAGTATTTTGGCATTTAAAGGAATAAGTTGCTAAAGTTAATATATTTTGGTTGAAGTGAAACTTTAATATTCCACTTGCATTAAGAATGCCAGAAATTTCCATAGATGAACTTTAAGGTGAGCTAATTAAATGTTAATATAAAATATAAATATTTCAGCAATTTATGATAAATTTTAGTTTAGAGAATAAAACAAACTGCATTTATGTTTCTAAATTTTGATTAAAGGGTAGAAAACATAACATTCTTGACAAGATATTCCAATAATTTCCTACTTTCCTACTCACTAGCTTAATGAAGAAAGGAAATCTTATCATAATTCCTTTAAATAAAAGCTGATATTCTATAATTGAAGTTAAAGATAATACTATGGAATAGATAAAAGTAAAATGGAAAATACTTTAGTAAAAAGATTTTTAAAAAGCTGTGAGCCTACATTTGTAATATTATCTCAATGATTTTGCCATTGAAAAGTAAACAAAAAGAAAAGTTTAATATAAAATGAAAGTATAACTTGAAGGAATAATTAAATAATACTCCTTTGATTAACAATGGACTATTATTATGTATTAAAATCATGTTGTGAAAAATTATTTTGTAATATAGGCCATATTGATAATTATAAAGTGATGTGAAAAGGTTTAGCACAAATTTCTATAATATATATGATTTTAGAAGTGTTGAAAAATATTAGTAATATACAGTGTATAACATAATATGGTTTATATTAATGATAGAATTTGAGTAATTTTTATTATGTTTTCATATTTTCATTTACTTAACATCTAATATAAACTTTTGGATTGATGTTATTTTAGAATGAGAAAAATACAGTAATATAGTTTATTTTAGAACTTTCTTCTATGTATACGCTGTGGAAAATATTTACATGTGTGAATCACTCCATTCAGTACAAATGAGACAAAGCCTCTAAAGTATATTTTTTCTCCAAAGCAAGTGAATTTATTCATATCAAGTACATACATAAGGAATTTCAAAATGAGATTTCTAATCTGATCCTTACATTTTAGATAGCAACACAGTTTATCTTGTATCTTTTGGAGTCTTAAAAAAATCTGAAAAGAAAAATAATCTGCCTCTTATCTTTCTGTCACTTGAACAACAAATTTAATTAAGAATACTTTTCAAGTCCTCATTTTTCTATCATTGAAATACACCACTTTTAACTGAGCCTGATTGTTCTATCCTTCCTCATATCATTACAGTTTTGGATTATCTCATTGAAAGATATTTAGCCCAATTTTTTTGTGTACATGATCCATACAGAGTAATTTATTCTTTTTAAAATTAACATTTAACAAAAATGAAGCTAACTAGGTTCTTCTTTCAACTTCTTCGCAAAGCAGGAAATTGTCTGGAACTCTACATTGAGGACACCTATAGGGTCTGTCCTGAGGTGTGAAACAGTACCTGACACAGTACTAGAGCTAATAATCACATGTCAAATGAAAGAATATCTAAATAAATTTTCTTGCACACTTTACTACTTTGGAATATGGTTTCCTTATAAAATAAGAACGTTATAGTCTACATGTCTCCTCCTAAATTCATGTACTGAAATATTAACCCTGAAAGATGATGGTATTGGTTTGTGGGACCAATGGGAAGTGAGTCAATCATGAGGAGGGAGTACTCACGAGTGGAATTAGTGCTCTTATAAATGAAATTCCATAGCACCCAAAGAGAGAGAAAAAAGAGGAAATCATTGAAATTATGTTTCCATATTCTCAAACTTCTATAGTTCTAATAGAAGTCTATGGTATAGTGCCCCAGAGAAATTATTTAGTTCACAGTTGATCCTATTCTACTCAGGGGAAAGAGAACACATCTTCCTTTGCATTTTCAAAATAATTCTTCTCTATTTTAGGTAGTTTCTTTAACATAAATAAAAAACCAGAGGAAGTAAAATTTATCTAATGTGTTCAGAGGTATGACCAGGAATACCTAGGGGGCCAAGGACTAATGTATGACAGGGGACCCCAGAAGCTGGTCAGTGGAAAGCCTAATTGATAAAAATGAAACCATGGCTGGGGATCTAGGGCTTGCTCTCAATTACAATACCCAGTCATCAAGTAGATGAGGAGTGCCCAGGTGGAGACTCACAATAACTGATAGTATAGATGACAGAGCACTTTTTCTAATTTCACCATTCCCTTTTCTCTTTGTCCTTCCTCACTCCACTGATGCTGTATGTTTATTCTAAAAATAAAAAGCCCAGGATCTTGTTCTTTCAGCAGCTTCCTGCATCCTATAATTTGCTCGACAGCTCCGGTTTGTCAGTGCTGTGTTGTAAATGCAACATGAGTACATATTATTGTTGTACATAATAGGGTAATACTAACTCATGACATGATGACAATAAAATAGCTAACAGTTATTACATATTTGTGATTAGCTACCTTTGTCTATAACATTTATTCAGTCTTCTAGCCTTCTAGGTGTTTTTACATATTTTTACAGATAAGAAATCTGAAATTTACAGATACTGAATAAGGTCATATCATTACTACGTGGTGAGAATGGTTTCGAAAGCTAAACAAATTAACTCCAGGATTTACAAAATTGGTAACTATGTTATTGGATCCACCCTCTAGCTATTTGCTTCGGATAGTCAAAACTTGAGAAAAAAGAGTTGGTGGAAGAAAATCAGATTTAATCAGGAAAATGCAGCTTGAGGAGATAGTGGACAATTATCATAGATACAAATGGCCTTATTAAGAAAAGGAAAAATGTTATATAGCCTGTAAGATCAGGATTGAGAATGAATTTTATTGGCTGAAAAAATGGTTATTGCTAAAAAAGATGGACTTGAAGTTGTGTTCATTTTTTTCCAGGCACTTCATAGTTGAAATAAGCAACTGGAGTTCTGAATTTTGGTATGGCATCTCTCCCAAATAGTCCAAAATAATGTAGATAGTATATTCAAAATGCTGAAATGCAAAAACTTCTAACCATTATTCCATGACCATGGAAGTTTTAATATTCATAATTGAAAGATAGATTAAGAGTTTCCTTGATAAGCAAAAACTAAGGGAGTTCATCATCACTAAATTAGTCCTGAAAGAAATTTTAAATGAATTTCCTTGAAGTAAAAAAAAAATCAGCACAAACAAAAAAGTAAAAAAACACATAAAAGTAAAAAAAAAATCAATAGAAAAGTTAATTTTATGTTTAAAAAAAGTTGATGAATCACAAAGCAGACATAGAAGGATAAAATTTATAAAATTAAGTAAAACTATAATAGTCAAGAGATGTATTGAAAATGTAAATTTAGCATTGTGGCTTTATAACAGGGTGGTTCCCAGCCTCTCTCTCACCTAACACCTATGCGTCTGTGTGTGCTAGGACTCTGTGCATCTGTGTGTGTGTGTGTGTGTGTGTGAAAGATTTGGACCAGGCACTCTCACATGACTGCCTCAGGACAAAGGCCTACCTCATAAATGGCCAGGGACACCTAGGTAGCCTATGACTGATTGTGTGGTCATAGTTCAATATGTCTGAGACTAGCCCAAAATTATTCCATGCACCTGCACAGAAAGTACCCCCTGCATGCAAGGCCAACATGTCCTCCCCTCTTCCCCATAAAACATTTATTATCACCTTTCATCCCTTTGAAGCCCTTTTCCCCCAGAAGATGAATACCCTTTTTCTCCCTGGACCCTGATTCCCCTACCATCGTCATATGATCAATCATGCTTATGTGTTATTGCTAATAAATAGCAAGAGGACTGCTCACTGGGCAGCAGTGTCTTGCCTTGTAAACCTGCTACACAACTCATACCTGGTGTGTCCACATGGATGTGCTGTGGTGTCTGTGACTGCTAGAAAGCATAAAAACTATAAAATATGGAGAGAGAATAAAAAATATAAAGTTTTAGAATGTGTTTATGCTTGAGAATCCCAAATATAGATCTATATACCAATAATGTTATATCTGAATGTTATATCTGGATTCATTTTTGGTATACAGACATATCAAACAATATTATATACCACATCAACTAAATGAAGAATAAAAAAAATAGTATTATCAGTTTAATAAATATCAATAAAACATTTGATGATCTTTTTAAGATTTATTTTTATTTACAAATAAATATAAACATATTTACATAATATGCTATATGTATATAAACCCTTTGTGTGTGTGTATGTGTGTGTGTATGTGTGTGTAGGGTGGGAGTATGAGAGGATTCACCAGAGACAGAGTGAGGAGAAGAACAGGCAGATCTTCTGAAATACACTGCTTAGGGGAGCAGTGGGTGAGAAAGGAGAGGTCTGCTGTGCCACATAGGTCAGCTCCCTGGGTAGGGGTTGAACTCATGCCACAGTGGCTGGCGATAGCTTCATAGTGCTGAGACTTTACCCATGCACCACCAGGGAGGCCCCAACATTCAATAAGTATTAATATCCCTTTATAATAAAAAGTCAATTGAAGCTTATATAAAAGGAGTATGCCCTAATATAATGGAAATACCTATGATTAATTCAGAGAAAACAACATATTCAAAGGTAAAACAACACAAAACTTTGACACTAAGATCAGTAGCAAGCTAAGGATGCCTATTGCCACCACTTTATGTAATACAGTATAGGAAGTTCTAGCCAGAATAAATAGGGGAAAAAATAAAGAAATAGATGGCATGATATAATACAAATAAAGCAGTAAATATTCCAACAAAAAATTATAAGGAAATGCAGTAATGACGCAGCCTAAAAATTCAATATACAGTCTATTGTGGTACTATATTCAAATAATGAACCAGGAGAGAAAAAAATAAAATAAAACTTGATCATTATAGCATCTAAACATATTAAATACCTAAGAATATACCAAACAAGAGGTAAAAGACCTATTCAATGAAACTATAGGTGTTGCTAAAAGAAGTAGAAGAAAACACAAGGGACTGGGAAGACAGTTGATGCACATGCATTAGAAGAATTAGTATTGTTAAAATATCCGTCTTACCCAAAGCACTATATAGATAATAGATGGAATCAAAGCAATCCCTATCAATGTTTCAATGGAATTTTCAAAGAAATAAAGTTATTAATACTGAAATTTTATGAGACCACAATAGCCAAATAGACTTTCAATAGCCAGGCAATCCTAAAAAGAAATAAAAAAAAACATAAAGCTATCTTAACCAAAAAGAAGAGAAATTGTAGGTATCATGTGTCCAGATTTCAAAATAAAACAGAATTGAGAGTTCTGAAATAAATTAACTTTTATAACAGAGAATACAATAAAGAAAGCAAATTTTCTTCAAAAAGTAGAAGTATGAAAACATGCAGAAAAATGAAACTAGAAAACTCACACTTTGCAGAGAAATTAACCAAAATTAGATCAAAGATTTCACTTTAAGACTGAAAACCATAAAATACATAGAGGAAAACAAAAGCAAAATACTCCATGACATTGTCTTTACTGATATCTTCCTGTACTTGACTCAAAGGAAAACAAAAGCAAAAATAAATGAGAGTGTCAAAGTAAAAAGTTCTGTATGGTGTGCTATATATATATATATATATATTCATTAATGTCATAATATATTATTTATAATATATATTATTATAATATATTTTTATATATGATCTATTATTAAAACTTAAAACACCCTACTGAATAAAGTAAAATATTTGCATGTCACATATCTGACAATGGGCTAATACCCAATATCTTAATCTTCAAGGAAGATATGCAGATGGTCTACAGGCACTTATTATCATAGAAATGCAAATCAAAACCACAGTGAGATACCATCTCACTGCTGTAAAAATGCCCCCATCAAAAAATTTACACACAGAAGTGTTGAAGAGGATGTGGAGAAAAGGGAACACTATCACTGCTGGGAATGTAGAAACTGGTTCAGACACCATGAGAAACAGTAAGGAGGTACCAACATGCTAAAAATAGATCTAACATATACCCCAGCCATTTCACTACTAATTATATGGCTGAAAGAATCAAAAACATTACTTTGTTGTTTTTTTTTAAAGATTTTATTTATTTATGCATACAAGCACTGGGGTACAGGGCAGAGAGAGGTGTGGGGGGTGAGAGGATTCACCACAGAGAGAGGGGAGCAGAACAGGCAGATCAACAGAAGTACACTGCTGAGAGGAGCAGCGGGCACAGCAGGAGAGGTCTGCTGTGCCATGTGGGTCCCCTCCCTGACCTGCAGCAGGGATTGAACTCGTGCTGCAGTGACTGTGGTTTGCTTCATAGTGCGTTGCTTAACCCACTGCGCCACCAGGGAGGCCCTCAAAAACATTAATTTGAAGAATATTTTTACTCCTATGTCATTGCAGCACTTTATAAAATAGCTAAGTATGGAAACAACCTAAATGTCCAAGGACAGAGGTGTGAATGAAGAAGATGTGGTATAGACAAACAAAGAAATACCTTTCAGTTATTTAAAAAGGTAGATTTTTGCCATTTGTAACAACATGGGTGGAACTGGAAGGAATTATGATAAGTGAAATAAGTCAGGAGAAAGACAAATACTGGATGATTTTACTCATGCGGAATATAGAGAAACAAAACAAAGGAACTGAAACAATTAAACAAAAACAAACCCTGAAAATATGACTGCAGAATTGTGACTACTAGAGTAGTAGAGAGAATAAGGATGGTATCAAAGAGTCAGGGGAGGCCAATGGTCTTTGATAAAGGATTATGGGTGTTTTGTATGTGGGAGTGGTTTGGTGGCATACATGTGAGGAGATGTGAACCTACTCCCTTAAATTATACACATTGTTGTAAACCAATGTTATATAAATAACAATAATAATCAGCATACCAATATTTGTATCATTTTATACACAAATAAGAAACTATCAGAAATAAAAATTAAGAAATCATTATAATTTTCAGTCACATAAAACATAATATAATACTTAGAAATAATTTTACCAAGGAGGTGAAATAATTTCACAATGACAACTATAAAATATTGTTTAAAGAAATTAAAGATATGAACTTATAGCAATACTTCATTTTCATGGATTAGAAGAATTAGCATTGTTAAAATGGCTATTTCAACAAAAATGATACATAGAATCAATATAACCCTATCAACACCTCAAAGATGTTGTTTATAGAAGTAGAACAAAAATTTATAATTTATATGATGTGACAAAACATCCTGAATAACCACTGTAATATTGAGAAAAAGTACAGAAGTGGGTATTAAAGTACCTGATTTCAAATTATACTACAAAGTTATAGTAATCAAAGATGGACTGTAGACACAATATCAATAGAATAGAATGAGAGGTAAGACATATACCTACACTTACATGGACAACAAATTTACAAAAAAGAAATCAAGAGTATATAATGGGGAAAGGAAGCCTCTTCAATAAATGATGTTAATAGAACTCTGTGCAAACAATGAAACTAGATCATCTCACACCATTTACAAAAATTAATTCAAAATGAATTAAACACTGAACTATAAAACTTGAAACTATGCAAATGATAGACAATAAACTTTTCAACATCACTATTTGTGATGTCAGTGTAGATTCTTCTCCAAAGACAAGGTAAACAAAAGAAAATGGAAACAATGAACTGCATCTAACTTTACAAAGTTTCTGCACAGTTAAAGAAACTATAGTTAAAATGAAAACATCGATTACTGACTGAATTAATATATTTGAAAATCACATATTAAACAATGAAAATATGAAATTTTATAAGCACTCAGAACTCAACAATAACAGCTTGATTAAAAATGTGCTGTGCACATAAATAGACATTTTGTCAAGGAAAACATATACGTGGCTAACAGACACATGGAAAGATGTTCTTCATCACTTATCATTAATAGAAATAAAAGCCATAATGGGATGTCAAGTCACACCTTTTACAAAGTCTATTGTCATCAAAGGCAAGTAATAAGTGTGGGTTAACTCTCATACAATGTTGGTGGGAATGTAAATTGGTGCAATCATGTTGGAAAGCAGTATGGGGTCTCCTCAAAAAATTGAAAAGTAGAACTATCATATGAGCCAGTAATTCCACTTCTGGATGTCTATCAGAAGAAAATGAAAGCATGAACTTAATAGATAATAGTTAAGATTTGGAAATTATTTGATTAATGGATGAAGAAGATGTGGACTATGTACACAATGGAATACTACTACGCTGCTCCCCCTGACACTCACACACACATATGTATTGAATATATTTGTATTGAAATCTTGGCATCAGCAACAACAGAAAGGTGTAGGGATTATACTAATAGAAATAAATCAGACAGAAGATGACAGATACTGCATAATTTTAACTCAGATGTGTGAAAAGAGATAAATAAAATAAAACAAAACAATAGTAAACATTTAGATTTTGACAATGTAATGGTGATTAATTACAACAATGGTTAACAAATGGAATGAAGATAAAGGGTAAATGAAGTAAGTAGAAGGGTTTAAATGGAAATTGAAATTTAGGTTGTAGATATACTGTGAGTTATATAATTTTAGATGTATGAAACTGTTCACCCAAAAACTTACAGTACTGTAAGTCAATGTCTTCCAGTTAAAAGAAAAAAGCCAAAAAAATACTAATACTTGGCCTTGCTGTTGGGTACAAGAGGTTGTGCACAGCACTGTGGGGCTTCCATAGCCACAGTGAGTTCTATCCCTGACTAGCAAGGGGACCCACATGGTGCAGCAGTCCTCTCCTGGCTCACCTGCTGCTCCCCTCAGCAGTGTATTTCAGTCAGTATGCCTGTTCTGCTCCACATCTGTCTCTGGTGAATACTCTCATCCCCTCCCCAAACCCATGCACCTCTGGCCTGTACCCCAGCTCTTGTATGAATAAATTAAGAAATACTAATACTTCCTGTTAAAATTGTTGAGACAATGTGGTGACCATAGTGTTAAATTGGCTTAGTTACAAATAGTTAAATTATACAAAATTTTGGTGTTGCTAGGAAGATATTCCAAGTTCCATAATAATTATGTAAGGAAGAGTATCTTAGATAATTATCATAACTTTGAAACTGATTCTTTCAATAGAAAGTCATTAAAATCAGGACTGAGTTTTCCAAAGAGGAGACTCTTTAGTCTGTGCCTATGAGTTCCAGACTGGTTTCTTAAATGCCTAACTGATGGATTTTGGATGTGCCTGACCAGCCCTGGCAATCAAGTAACATGATGCCTTGAAATAAATCTCCTAATGTATCTCCTGCTTATTCTGTTTCACAGCTCAAAACCTGAATGATGACTATTAAGTGGCTAGAAGTATAAGTATCTGTTAACAATGTGATGTGATTTCCCCAAAGTCAATACAATCTTGATTTGTTTATGGACGAAAATCAGTGAAAGTCCAAAGATTTTTATACCATACAAACTACAGTATTTTTTAATTTATTTATTCATACAAGAGCTGGGGTACAGGCCATAGGTGCAGGGGTTTGGGGAGGGGATGAGAGTATTCACCAGAGACAGATGTGGAGCAGAACAGGCATATTGACTGAAATGCACTGCTGAGGGGAGCAGCAGGTGAGCCAGGACACATTTAGGTCCTGATTTCATGTCCCATGCTATTAGATGGACAGGTTGAAAGGTGAAGAGTCATTTAATCTGAAGTCAAAAATGAAAGTAGGATCAACATCATCGTTATTTTAAAATATTCAAACTCCTTGTCAAATGGAGAAAAAAATTTGATTTACCTCTCTGGAAGTTCTCAGCTGTTTTCAGAGAAGTCATTCCTGACGAATGCTTCAACTTCCCAGTACTGGTCAGGTAAACTATATATACATATTTTTTTTATTTTATTTTATCTTTTTGCATGTATAAGAACTGGAGTGTAGGCCAGAGGTATAAGGGATGAAAGGATTTACCAGAAACAAAGTGGGGTGCAACACACACAGATTTACTGGCATGCATTGCTAAGGAGAACAGTAGGTTCCCAAAAGTGGAGGTCTGCTGTGCCATATGTGGGTTAGCTCCCTGGCTGGGGATCAAACCCAGGCCATGGTGGTATAGCACTGAGACTAATCCGTAGGCCAGGAAGGCCCCAGATCAACTATTTATATGCTTTTACAGGTTTCTTTTTTTCTTCTTATACCACATATGTAGTTATGTGTTTATCAGTGTTAGTATCTATTCTTTACTGTATTGTAAGCTTTTTAAAAACCATCATCTTTTTTTTTTTTTTCCTTTTTAAGGGTTTTATTTTTTTTTAGTTTTTTTTTATTAAAATATTTTAAAATTTACATATACTTGCCATTAATTGTAATCCCCATGTATTCCCCATCACCATCTCACCAGTGCACC
>JAGFMF010012262.1:1790988-1907714 GCA_019455555.1 Galemys pyrenaicus | reverse complement strand
TGATAAGTCCCTTGTCAGTAATGTTGTGTGTGAAGATTTTCTCCCAGTTGGTGGGTTGTCGCTTTGTTTTGGCTAATGTGTCCTTTGCTGAACAGAAGCTTTTAAGTTCCATCATCCTTTTTCTAAACTAGGTGGGCTTACACACCACCTAGTTAAATAGTAAATCTACATACACCTGAAGAGGTATGATCCTATATCTCTAAAGCATATACAGTGCTGTAAACCAATGTTACCTCATTAAAAATAATACTAATAAAATTTAATGAATTAATCAAAATATGTCTTATAATTCCTGTTTGTTGTATTATCTCAACAAATAGATATTTTAATTATATGTGCATAAATATGTAAAGTATAGACAATAGATTAAAATAAGCCTCTGTTCAGTGAATAATAAAAATTCTTAATCTGGTGAGAAAGAATTTCACAAAAATGTTCTGTAAGTGAGAGGTAACACAACCCTCATTACATTTATTAAATCTGCTCTGGTTCAAACATTCAAGCTTACAAAAATATATAACTCATTTTATCAATGAACTATTACAGGCCCATTTCCAAAAGAAATCATGAGCAAATCTGAGATAGAAATATTTCCTTACATTAAGCCAAAAATGTCTAGAATCACAAGTGTTACAGATTCCTGCTTGAAGGCGTACATTATAAATATATGGAAAGTGAAGTATTATCAGACTAGCCCACACAAGAACTCATTAAATTATAGGTCTATCATTTATTCAATCTAATTTTCACCTAAGATATACTAAAGAATCAAATTCTCAGAGTGTATATATAGTAAAGAATGCAGGAGGAAATTTTTTTCTTCTTTATAGTTCTTCATGAAAGGTGGGATTCTCCACTCTACTCCTATCAGCAATAATAATAACAGTATTGTCCACTGATGATAATGTTTGCAGATAAAGCAGTAACCTATAGATCTTGAGTCAATTTTGCCATCAATATAAATTCATAACTGAGGAATTTCTGAAACACAGAAGTGTAAATTCTTTGAACAAGTCCTTGATGAGGCAAAAATCATGCTCAGAATATAGCAGGCATTTAATGCAAATTATTTCCCATGAACAAATGATAAATAAATAAATGACATCTTTGTCATCTAGTTCAATTATTTTATTTTACTTTTGGGAGTGATGAAAAAGACTATTATGTGTTTAAATTTACAGTTATTTGATAACACAACCAAATCTAAAATTCATGGTCTAGAACTTTTCATATTTTTGCTCTGCTATTAACAGACATTGCAGATTTATTTGTAAGCTTAGGGAAATTTATAAAATTTTCCATACCTTTCTTAGTTTACTGTGATAGTAATACCTTCTTAATGTAGTTAGTGAGAATTAAATGAGTTAGTAAATATGAAGAGTTTCAGTAAGTTCCCTGGTAAATGGAAAAGACAATTGAATATTGAAAGTAAGCAAAACAACATCTCAAATTAAATATGATATGTATGATGACTTATGATAAAAGCCATTATATATTAACTTATTTTTATGAATCAGAAATTATAGCTATTACTTATAATCTCACATAATTGTGTAAGGCAGTTTTAATTGGAGGCAATGTCAGGAGCTAGAATAAGGCAGTGGAGGGTAGAGAAGTCCAAAATGAGGATTTCTGTTCTACTAGTTGCCAACTGTATTATTGGCCAAGATTATTTCTCTTAAATGTTTTTTAAGGTCTTATCATGTTTCAGGAATTTTTCAAATACTTTACAGTTCTTGAGTCATTTGCTCTTTTTAAAAATATAGGGATTTAATCTTAGGCATTTTACAGAAAAAGAAACAGATATTGACACAAAACAGTATAGTTTTGATGTTGAACACCTAAGCCCTCTGGATTTGAATAATTGGGGATAAATCCACTGGGCATCTCTTCCCAGTGATGTCAATCAGATGACTTATGGAAGAGCAATCTGCATCAATTTCCTTATCTATATAATATGATAATTGCACTTGTCTCAAAGAGTTCCTGTTATACTTAAAGTAGAGAATGTATCAAGAAATCAGAGTTATGTCTGGCACTAATATATATTCAAAATGTTAAACATTAAGATTGTCCCTATTAATGTTCCTGCTAATATTAGTGTGACAGGTGGGAAAGCTAAGGTTCCAAAGGCATTATTACTAAACTTGGTTAAAGGTGACTAATAAGGGAACAAGTTATAAATCAAGGTCAGTTTATCTTTCCTTCCCCACAATCCAGACTTTTCCAATATAATCTGCTTCTGTAACCTATGGCCATAGCAAAGACTTTACATGTGGTGCTCCCTACAGGTTGGTACAAGTGAGCATGGATAGCACCAGGGAAAATGGGAACAAAGTATCTCTGGGGGTAGAGACTCTGATAAGAAATATATTAAGAAGCAGCCCTCAGAATTCCGTGTTCAGGATTCAGCTTTTGGAATTTAAGCATTTTCGGATCTTCAAGGATTCTGGGGTTGGCGATTCTGACCCCACCATGCCAATCTTCCAGAAGGCTGTTGTGGGCCTCTGAAGAATGTGGAGAGGCTTCCAGCAGCCAAACTCAGTGAGGAAAAGTTTGGAGGCTTTGCAAGTAGCTGAGTGACTGAAGCCATTGCTGGTTTTGCTGTTGCTACAGCCTGGCAAGGAAGGTGAAGGTGGGCACCTTGCTGACTGCAAGAATGTAGCCATTTGTTGGGTCATTTGGCTGTCCCAGCTGCTGTTCTGAGTGTTACTTGTCTGTGCTGTGCTGGGGCATCTTGGTAGTTCCATAGACATCTCTTGTGTTCTCTGCTGTCTTTCTGAGTTGGATCCCAGCCTATGGTCTGACTGCCACATGTTCCAGGCTCTCAGTGGTGAGAAGATGCCATCTTGGGAGCATTTTCATTTAGGACTGGACACTACTTCAGGTGAGGGAAACAGCCACTTATGGCCTCAGTAAAGCTTTGTTTTTTCCCTGCTTTGTTAAATAAATGTCATTATTGTTGTTCTCTGAACTTGAGTGGTCTTGGAATTGTGAAGAATTGAAATGGTGACCAGTAAACTATTTGAGCAGTGTCCTTGGCCAGTTTTAGTTTCCCTTACTGCACTGATAATTCCTTTTAACAGATTTCTTATGGCCTCTCTCCTTGGAAAGAAAGTTCAAGGCTCATATGGTTATGGAAAGTAGAAGTGGAGTGATTCCAGAAACCTGAAAAATAAAGGAGATGAGCTCTAAATGTAAATCTGGGCTTGTGATCACATACCTCCATTATGTAATTCCAGGTTTACAGAGTCATCTCACATACCTTGATTTAATGTTAGGTTGAGTCTTATTGAATAAATGCTTAATTGAATTTCTATTTGTTAAACAATGTTTTAACACAAATAATGAAGTTTTCATCATTTTAGTCATAAACTGAGTTAAGTGCTACTTTTAGAAATAGAATACAAACAGCTGTAGTCTCAGTCTAGCTGAATTTTTATATGTCACATTGTTTTATCACTATCTTTAAATCTATTCAGAATGTTCACACAATTTTATGCTGATCACTTCCAGGTTCCATTTGCCTGTTGCTTATTTTCCTTCCTTTTTTTTTTTTTAACAATAGCTTATGTTTTGTTTTGTTTTGGTTTGGTTTTTTTGCTGACAAAAGATGATAGTGTGATAGATTTTTCACTTGCACATTACTACATCTGTGACTTTTTTAAAATAAAATTTTCTGTAAACATCTTCTGTTCACAGGGGAAAAAAATTATACTTCTGGGAATTGTAAAAATAGGAAAACAAGAAATGCACCAAACAGAAACAGAATTAACACCAATCATATTGCTTTGCAAAGTTTCAGTAACTTCAAACTTGATTTTAGAAACATCATATTTGATTTAAGAATAGGGTATTCATTATATGATGAAGGGAATAAAATTCAAGGTATCCCTTTGGAGAAGTTCCCCAAGGCCATCATTTTCTCAGCTTAATAGACATCTACTGTCATCATCTAGGGAAATAATAGGTTCAACACAAGAACTGTACCCCCTGGAATCACAGTTATTAAGCCTGCCTTTCTCCTGTAGGACCTGCCCACATCTTCATGTCATTCACTCCAGCAATCATGCAATGTTATTAAACTACAAGTGAATCTCAAATTACAAATACAAATTATCCAGCTATAAGCATTCTCTCACAGTATTCAGTTTAGGTTGGCACATATCCACACATAATGGAAAGATTATTGGAAAAAAACCAAAAGACCTTGGCTTAAGTCCCAGTGTTAACACTTTCTAGTTTTGTGACCTTGGGCAAGTTATTTGGTGTCACCAGTTTTGTTTCCATATTTTTAAAATATGGGATGATGATTCCTATTATTGCTGGTCTGAAGGTTCAATATAATATCTGTGTTTAAGCACTTTGGAAATTATCAACTTCATACATAAGGGTGATATGATGACAGTTGCTTCTCTTCCTTCTTTAATTTCAAACAATAAAAAGCAAAGTTAAATTTTAGGATATATAAGATAAAAATACTTGAGGTGATGACTTGGGTCATTGTTATATGACTTGGGTCAATGATATCATTGTTATAGGTTTAACCAAACTGTAAATTTAGTCATCTATTGTCAAGCACATTAATGTGTTATTCGTATAATAACTGTGCAGTCAAAAAGATAGGAGAAATAAGCAAGTTATTAATGCCAGCTCAGCATTTTCACTATTCACCATGGCTGAGGGATAAAGAAGATTGTATGGAAAGTCAATGACACATTAAATTATTTGACTCAGAGAACAAAGGTAGAAGGAAGTGAGGAATGATGAAATTAGATAAGTTGTCAGGTTCAGGATCACTTTATTGTTTTCTATGTTTATTCTTACAATGCAAATCTATTTGAAGCATCATTTTCTTCAGAGTTATCATAATTATGATGTCCTTTAGGAGTTACTTAAATATATCTTGTTAACTGTGTCTCTTGAGACAAACAAGACAAAAATGTGTGACATAAGCAATTCGTTGGAAAACATCTTCACTATACTACTTTGTTCAAAATTTGCAATTCTTTGCTTTACATTTTGATCACCATTACTTATATATTATTGGTCCAACTGTAGTAAAAGTTTTATTTTTTTTAAGGATTTATTTTATTTATTATGCATACAAAAGCTGGGGTGCTGGTGGTGAGAGGATTCACCAGAATCAGAGTGAAGAGCAAAACAGGTGGATCTACTAAAACATACTGCTGAGGAGATCAGTGGATGAGGCAGGAGAGGTCTTCAGTGTCATGTGTGTCCTGGCTAGGGATGGAATTCATGCTACAGTGACTAGCAGTAGCATCATGGTGCTGAGACTTAACCCTCAGTTTCACCAGAGAGGCCCAGATTTTATTGTTTTTGTGGTCTGACTTAAAATAGATCTATATATCCAGGTTTTGGTATAGCTGAAACATTGGTGTCAACACTATAACACATCTCAGAAGCTATAGAAAATCTGCACTTCCACATGCACATTTAATCTATACAAAATTTCCCAAATGTTTTGTGTATGTAGCATATTTTTTGTGTATTAAATGTTTCTTTCAATATTTGGATTACTTTACCATTGAGTCACTTGACACTGTTCTTTCTATTATTTACTATTTTATTTTTGTTTCTGTCTTTTCAAAAACCATGAGATTTATTTTCATCATCACACAATCCCATGTCTTTATCAATATTCATCTCTATCCACTCTGTGACTGTTTCACACCTTATAGATTTAACTGCAGATTCTAAGCAATTCTTGAATTCTTGGTTTTAACCAGTAAATGGTGAAAGCTCCCAGACTAGGCAGAGTAAGAAGTTGCCAAACTCTTCACCACCCTTCTTTATATCTGAGGCATCACAAATTGCAGATAGGTTAGGCAGGAACCTCCTCACTAACTCTAGAGTACTCCGCCTCAAGAGTGTGCTATTTGTGTGTTATGTAGCCTAGGATCTTGTAGTCCACCCTTAGACCTGAACCAACTCTGTGACAAATTAGCATCTATAATTAGAATATTCTTGTAGAGTACACTGCTTCCTGCACCCACTATCTGTGCACATATGGAATCTATGTTTTTGTTTTTGTTTAAAATTGCTTTAGGCCAGATGTTAACACATTTTCTCTGGACATGATTAGACAAGATCAAATATTTTAGGTTTTGTAAGACAATTATCTCTAACACAATTATTGCACATACTGACATATAAACAATAGCTAAATGACAATTTTAGCAACTTTTCCAAGACCTAAAAAGTAGTGAGCAACTGAGACTGGTGTAAGCCTAAAGAGACTATTGAATAATGAAAAAAAAAAATCAAAATTACTTGGCAGAAACATACGTGTTGAGGGCTACTTTTGCTAAGAACAGTTCTGGACACTGATAAACCATATAAAAAATCAAACTGTCATACAACATATGATTTAATAAAAGTAACTCCTTTAAGTAGTTGAAGTAATACCCAAAAGCTGAAAATTTAAGTCTTATGTGTTTTGAATATAAGAGTTATAAATGGATCATAGCATTATTACATAGTAAACTGAATTTTCAACTTGAATAGAATAGATTACCTTATATTAAATATAAAATATGTTAATTTATATGCCTGTTTTCAAAAGTTAGCAGGCAACATTTTAAATGACTTTTGTATTTTGCAAAATTTTCCCTAAGAATTTTAAGAGTAATATAAAAGTAAGAAATATAAATACTATTTTGGAACATAGAAAACCTTTTCTATTTTTAAATTACTATTTATTTGTAGTTGCAGAACATTTTTACAAATTAGGAGGAAAAATGCCCTGCATCATTATGTACCTTTCTTCATAATTTAGAAATAGATTTCATTTTCAAATGAACGTAATAAAATAAATATGGCATACTTTAGTGAAATAAAATTTTATCATTTTGGTATGTGCTTTAATGAAAATAGATAAAAATAATAGTGTTATCTAAATGATCACTTGTATAATGACCCTGAGTTTTGTTATTTTTTCCTTTGATTTTTGTGCTTGGTAAAACTTCTATTACTATTCTATTGGAGAAGTCATGTTCACTATCACATTTGATCAAATATATCTCCAAAAACAGGATTATGATCTTTCCAGCATTTTATGTCTTGTCTGGAATAATAAGGTAGTCTTTTATTTTAAATAACAAATGGTACTTGTATATTTCTAATTGCTTGAAAAAGCATACTTGATGATTTTAAAAATTTTGTTTTTTTTCTATGAGGAATTACTCATAAATTGCTTTTATATACCACATCATCTGCCAATATTATCTTGGCTCAAATTTGAAATATATCTCTGAGACTTATTTTAGTAAAATATAATTATATACTATTTTCATGAGAGTTTAATTTTAAATATGCATAATTTATCATTTTAAGTCAATAATATATATTTATGATTTCCTAGTTTAGATAAAATATGTTGTATTTTATATAACATGTATAATAACTCATAAAATGTTTTAAACTTACTAGGTTTGGGCCTCCCTGGTGGTACAGTGGGTTGGGCAACACACTATGAAGCAAACCACAGCCTCTGCAGCACAAGTTTGATTCCTGACACAGGCCAGGGAGGGGATCCACATGGTGCAACAGACTTCTCCTGCGTCACCCACTGCTCCCCTCAGCAGTGTGTTTCAGTCAGTCTGCCTGTTCTGCTCCCCACTCTGTCTCTGGTGACTCCTCTTACCACCTGGACTCTGGCCTGTACACCAGCTCTTATATGTATAAATAAATATTAAAAATATATATATATCAGGTTTGCTATGTTTTGGGAATACTTTTACCTAGGCATATGTTTTTATTACTAAATGCTATCTTCTACCATACTTTTTATTAAAAATTATGATATATTGACTAAATCAAATTCAGTGTGACCTTTGAAAATACCTGTTTTTTATATCAACAAATAGCATCTGAAACAATAATAAGATGAACAAATATTTTAAAGACTTTGAAAATATGTTAACAACAAGGAGATTTTTCATGAATAGGACATAATAGCATATTTCTTGACTTTCTATTTTCCACTATAATATTGAAGCCCAAGAAGATGACAAAATACGAGTGAAAAAAGACTCTGTGACTTCTCTGCTAACTTCATTGTCTAACATACATATTTTTCTAAGATCTTTAAAAGGAATCATTATTAAAAATATGCATGTTCTTACATGATTAAGTGACTTTTTTGTTGATATTTTAACACATTATGACAAGGAGCATGTGTCAGGAATATCTCTTGGTAAAGTCCTGTACAGAAGAAAATAATTTCAAGTCACTTGCCTTTTAAAAATGAAGCTAACAAACTAAGTCTCAGGAGACACAACAGTAGCAATAAACAAAAGCAGCAATCCTTTTATTTATGTGTTTATAGTGAAGTTGATGTGCAAGTATTTAGCATTTCTCTTAACAAAAACTTTCATATGTTTTTTTTCCCCAAAGAAAGGTATTAAAATGCCAATATCTTAGTTTGCACGCATAATACTCCTTAGAAAATATTAAGAAAATCAATAAAGAAATCAATATCAGTCTGAGTCTGCAAGAGCTGCAAAATGCATTGATGGCTTCCCCTTTCTGTGTTTGAAAAATTGATTTCAATTGCCTGATTACTGATTCTTAGAATTTCATTTAGAACTTTAGTTTCTGACTCAACAGGGGCATGATACTGTGAATTATAATCCAAAATTTGTTTTCAGGGAAAAAAAATCAGTATCGTCCTTAATAAGATCATTTGCACTACCTTATTAGTAAGATTATTATCAAAATTGGAAAGCATCACAGTGAAAGTTTGGTATTCTGCAGCATAGGGAGAAATGATACTCTGAACAAAGACTAATATCCACTAAGAATCAGCATCTTCAGTAAAAAATATATTTCTGTTTTCTTTTGTAACAATTTTTTGTCAATCTATGAACTTTGGTAAATGCTTAATTTTTCAATTCATAAGCCTTCTTTTAACCTCATTTGTTTCCACGTGTTTCAACCTTGCTCTCCTTTACAACACAATTTACTCAAAGAGTTTTCTAAACTTAAAACTTCCTTTTTCCTCTCCTCTATTTTCCCTGACACCCATATCAAGGAGACTTTCTTCCTTGTCATTCAGTGAAAACATCTTGGCAAGATCCTTATTTATCTTTATTTTCATTAAAACCAATGATCAATTTCAGGTCTTTATCTTATAATTTTCCAGCACTGCACCACTCACCTGAATAAGTTAGTTCCTTCTCTTTGATAGACTTCTAACATGTCTCCTGACTACCGAAGATGCTCATATCTGACCTGCCCCTGTTGTGTCCCCTTTGAGTTATCAACACATCAATAAGACTGGTCCTTTTAAAACAAAATTCAGTTCATAGCAATGCTTTGTTCAAAAAGCCAGGACAGTTATTCCTATGAGTTCAAGGAAAAAAACTACATCATTTCTATGATCTACAAGAACCTTTATAATTAACTCTTTGATCTCTCAATCTATTTCTCCTTACTCAATTCATCCAACTTCTTTAGTCTTTTGTTTCTCAAAAGCTCCCAAAATGTTCTCATCCAACACTTTCGCCACACTTTTCCATCTCTCTTTTAGATATTTCTTTTGTCCAACTCCTGTATCTCTTTCAAGTTTTTGCTTAAATTCCTTTTTCTGAAAGATATTTATCATATTATTTCTTTTATAATAGAAGTGCCCATGTGCCTTCCCATTACTTGCAGAAACATTTAATACACTTAAATTATTTCCTTTCCCTATGGCACTATCTAAAATAATATATAATTTTCTTGGTTTTCGTATTTTTGTTTGCATTCTAAGCTCTCTCTATTAAAAGGCAGACTTCTTAAAGAAAAATAATATTTTCTGTTATATTCATGGTTACATCTCAAATATAATAGAACAACAACTAATCATATTAATGGAGTAACTAAAATAAAAGTTCAGAAAATATTTTCAAAATTTCATGTCAGTAAAAAATGCAATAATGATAAAAATAATAAATTAAGGAAAACATGATCTTTACTTTTTCTGTTATTTTTTCATTTGCTGTCTAATAGAGTTTAACATTTGATATACACACATTTCCAATCTTGACAGTTTCTTTAAACATTACCTTCACTAGTCTGTGAAATCCTCAAAGACAAGTGCTCACACTTCTGAGAAATGAGAAAATATAATCATCTTTGTAAGCAATACTTGACAACCAGACAGCAATATCAGGTTCACACTAAAATAAGGAAATGAGTCTTGGTGGTGGGTTTGCTTTGGTGACATGCATCCAAGGAAGTATGATCCGATGCTTCTGAATCATATATAGTGCTGTTAATCTACATTAACTAAAAAAATAAATAAATGAAATCAATTACAGTGAACTATCGCCCAAAACCAGTTACAGTAGCACATATCAAAAGAGCAGAAACAAGTGCTGATCCAGGTAAGGTGAAAAAGGAACATTTGTATAGTTGGTAGTATTATAGACTAGTTCAGCCCTTGTTGAAAAATATATGGGAGTTTCTAAAAATATTAAAAATGGATCTACCATATGAGCCAAAAATTTTACTTTTAGGTGTCTATTGTACTTTAAGAATATGAAAACTGTAAGTTAAAATGATATATGCATTCTATTTTAATTTAACACTATTTACAATAGTCAAATTTAAGTGCCATTATCAGATGACCAATATAGAAGATATGGAATATATGCACAATGTAATGCTAATAAACTAAAAAAAAAGATATCATCTTGTCATTTGTGACAAATATGGATATAACTGGAGGCGATTACCACTAAGTGAAATGAGTCAGGAAGTGAAGAAAATTACAGACTTTTTTTTCTCATTTGTGGAATATGAATCAACAAAGCAAATAAATAAAAATAACTCAGTCTCTGAAGAAAATTGGTATTTATCACAGTGAAAGGATTGGGTAGGGAGTAATAGGTAGATAGGTCATTTTTATAGAGTATTAAGAATAATCACAGAGAATGTCCATATTCAAAAATGGAAAAGTTATAGTGAAAAATGGTACAATGATTCTGCAGTCCATCGTGTTGGGAGTCCCTGAAGATGTCAAATAATTAACATATGAAACCCAGAAAGCCCATTTATACAAACCAAATAAAAAGCAGAAACACATATCTACACACAATGTGTGCTATAATGTTCATAGTTGCATTATTTATGTGATTAAAAAAAGAAAACAACCCAATTGTCCATTGACTGAGGGCATAAACAAAAAGTATACTATTTTGCAACATAAAGGAATAAAGTTCTATTACAGAACATTATGCAGATGAACCTTGAAAACCATATACTAAATGAAAGTAGCCAGCTCAAGAAGAAGACTTATTATGCAATTCCATCTGTGGAATGACATGTTCAGGCTAAACAAATCAATAGAAACAGAAAGAAAATATAGGGGTAAGTAAAATAACTGCTACAGGTTATGGGTTTCTTTTGGGGATGGTAAAAACATTCTAAAGAGATTTGTTAATGATTGTACAACTGTATGTATACACTAAAAGCACATTGAAGTGTATAATCTAAATGGGTTGATTTTGCAGTGCATGAATTATCACTAATCATCATTAATCATGATTATAAATTCATGGATATGCAGTCATAAAAGTCTTGCTAACTCAAACTGATTTCCTTTTTTAAATTCTGTAAATATTTTTATTTTGTTACTGTATTATTATTATTTTTTGTGAAGTAACATTGATTTATAACACTTTATAGTATTTAGGGTATAGATTTACACCTCTTCATCTGTATGTCACATCATACCTACCACCAAAGCACCCAATTACCTTCTACCATAGTCACTGTGCCTCTTCTCTACTTTGCTACCACTCTCCATCTTCCTCTCTGATAAACTCAGTTATATTGGTTAAATTTTTAGGGTTTGTAACCCAATTTAAAGATGACAGTTGACAATTCACTCATAAATTTGGACAAGGCAGAATCAACCTTAAGTCTTGGGACAGCAATGTCTCTGTATAATGCTATAATTATGAGTGTAGAGACATAAAGAATGAAAAGTCTGTATAATTCTCTTTATATTATTAGTTCATATGATTCCAAATTATTAGTATTGTTGATGCTTTTATCATAACATATTCCATATAGTATTATAAACATACTTGTGCTTGTTTAGATTTTATTAGCATTGTTCAAAAGGAGAGAGCAAATAAAGGGGTCATTGGGCATACTAGATTGATCCACTTGAGAAAAGGAAATAAAAGAATCCTTCCGAAAGAGTCATTGGGCCTACCTGGTAGCTCAAGGAGTTAAGTCGCAACACTATGAAGCTATCAACAGCTACTGCAGCAGGAGTTGGATACCCAGCCCGGGAGCTGACCCACATGGCTCAGCAGACCTCTCCTGCCTCCACTGCTGCTCCCCTCAGCAGTGTATTTCAGTCGATATGCCTGTTGTGATCCCCACTGTCTCTGGTGAATCCTCTCATCCCCCCACATCTCTGGCATGTACCCCAGTTCTTGTATGCATAAATAAATAAATCTTTAAAAAAGATCATTTTTTAGCTTGAAACTAGGAATCTTAAAGACAAAGGCAATGATCATTTCTTAATTACTGAGATTTAGTCTGAAAATATTTCTTTTTTCTTTCTTCAATCTATTTACTATTGGCTGAGTTTTTGGTTTGTTATTTATTTATTTATTTTTTTCCAAATTTGCTCTTTCTCACAACCCAGTTCAAAACCATACTATGTGTCTGCTCCAGGCAAATCTCCCACTGTTTTTCACCCTTTCTTTGAACTTCAGTAGAAGGCAAAATCTGTAGCCGCAGCAGCCTTGAATTCATCCAGGAGAGGCTTTAATGACTCAGCAGTTCTTAAAGTAGTTCACCCATGATTTCTGCTTCATAGCACTTTACCACTCTCCTGTCTCCAAACTCCAAACTTGTATTCACTTGATCCTTGTTTCTGTTGGGTATTATTAAACATGCTACCCTTTATCTCTGCTCTTTATGTTATTATTGAGACTTTTGATTAATTTTCTATGCTGTGGTTTGATATTATTCCATCTTCTTTGGATCTTTCAGAAACCCATGAATCAATCCCTTTTTTTCAGTCAATAAATGACTTCATATTCTTCACCTTTTTTTTCTCCCTCTTGACTATGGTAATTTTTATTTAAAAAATGTGATTTTTAAAAATGAAATAAAGGGCCTCCCTGGTGGCGCAGTGGGTTAAGCAACACACTATGAAGCAAACTGCAGCCACTGCAGCATGATTTCGATCCCTGCTGCAGGTCAGGGAGAGGACCCTCATGGCACAGCAGACCTCTCCTGCTGTGCCCACTGCTCCCCTCAGCAGTGTACTTCCGTTGATCTGCCTGTTCTGCTCTCCACTCTCTGTGATGAATCTTCTTACCCCCCACACCTCTCTCTGTCCTGTACCCCAGTGCTTGTATGCATAAATAAATAAATCTTTAAAAAAATGAAATAAATGGATTAAGTATGCATGTGATACATAAATAGTTGTATTCTTTTCACCATCTTGAACCAGATGCCTTCCTTGTTGATATTGTATATATTCATTTGATTTCATATATACTTTCCCAAGTGTATTAAATACCTAAAGAACTGTGAGAGATTTTTGCTTCATTACTGTCTGTATACTGTATTTTCTCCCTATGAATGACTTCATTCTATCCTATCTGCTCACCTGAAGTCATGATCCACTAAGTTTGAACAATCAGTTCTGTCCTTATACTTTCTTGTGTGTATTGGGAAGAATAATTATTTTCTTGTTTCATTTTTTTTAGGAAAGCTAACTTCCTGAATATGACCATCCTAAAAATAAAATTTGTTTAAGAAAAATATTGAAATCCCTGTATAATTTGTATATATTTCACTTTATAATTTGTAAACATTTTACATTTCACTTTATAATTTATATACATTATAATTTGTATAATTTCCAATTCTGATAGGTGGCAAGTTTTCAGGCTATTGCTGTTTTACCACATCATGCTCAGAATAGTGTCTCAAATTCATAATATTCTATTCTTATTTTTTAATTGCTGCAACAACGATTTACAATACCATATAAATATCAGGGATACAAATTCACACCTCTATAAATGCATATGGGGTGACACACACCCCATCAAGGACAACTACAACTATTCATTATCTAATTTGATCCCTTCTACTTCTTCTGACATCAGTTCACATTCTTCTCTGACAATCACCAACCTCTATTGGAAAATAGTAGGGAGTTTCCTCAAACACTTAGTAATTTAGGGTCTCCCTGGTGATTCAGGGGTTAAAGTCTCAGCACTATCAAGCTATTAGCAGCCACTAGGAACAAGTTTGATTCCTGGCCATGGAGCAGACCCACGTGTCACAGTAGGGTGCAGATCCTCTCATCTCACCTGCTTCTCCTTTTAACAGTGTATTTCAGTAGATACACATGTTCTTCTCCCCACTCTGCCTCTGGTGAATCCTTTCAGCCCTTGAACCTTTGGGTTACACCCCAGTTCTTATATGCATAAAATAATAAAATAAAATAAAAACAATTGAACTACCATATTTAATCTAGCAAATGCAATTCTAGGTCTTTGTCTTATTAATATGAAAACACTAATTTGAAAAGATACATACATACTGTATTCAGCACTATTCATAATAGCCAAGATATGGAAACATGCATTCCTCTTGATAGATGATAGTGCAACAGGTGTCCCAGGCCTCCTTGTTTGAAGAGGAGCTTCACCCCTTCTTATGTGCCCCTGGTACAAGACGGTCAGCATGGCATAGGACAGGTTTTCCATCTACTTGCTGGGTTTGGGGTATGTATTCCATGTTGGTTTGAATCTGACTTGTGCCATTCAGGTTTTGAAAGTAAAGGATTTTATAAATAAATTAGATTTAAGCTCATAGCAGTGCCATTTTTGTTTTGAGACCACAGCATTCTATAAACAGACCAATCAGATTTAAGCTTGTACCAGTGTCATTCAAGTCTTAGAAGTGGTGCCAGATTTGAAAATAGGCCATAAGGATACTGCCAGGTACTTCACATCACCACCTGCTTACCTTCAGTTGGGTCCTGGTTCTATTGGTGTAGCACCAGATCAAGGTTCTCATTGATGGAACAGTGCCATTTTGTATGAGCAGCTTTTTGTTTGGAACTGCTGGACACAGTGGACACTAGCTAGAGTAGGAAAGCTGACCAATTGTGGTGTTAGAAACTCTTTCCTTTTCCCCAATATATCTTTTATTAATAAACTTTGTTGCTTGTTGCAACACAGAGACTAAATATGTTATGCAATTGTGAACACATGGGTGAAGCCTCATGAACAGTGACATCCCCCAGCTTTGCATAGTTTCAATTGGATAAAAATATGTGGTATATATAAACAATGGAAAACTACTCAGCTATAAGAAAAGATGAGATTTTTCCATTTGCAGCAACTTGGTGGAACTTGAAGGATTATGCTAACAAAATAAATCACAAGGGAAAAGAAAAATACTGGATGATTTATTCCATCATATGTGAAATATATATAACTAAGCAAAAGAATGAACAAAACAAATAATGACTCTGACAAATAAAGACCCTAATTTTTAAGTGCTCACTATCCTTCATGAAAACCATATATACATATATAAAAATTTCTTGTTAACGACCACTATTCTTCATTAGCCCCTATCAGTTCTTTACTAATGACAAATGTTCTAATTGCAATAATCATAAATGCTTCTATACAGAATTCTGAACACTGGAACTAATGCATGTTCATATATTATTTATTAACTCAAAAATAATATTGCTGTAGTATATTTATATTAGGTTTATTTTTGTCCACTTATGTCTGAACCTGAGACTGTATTTATTCACATATCAAAATATATATATTAGAATATTCTCCTTATTCTCATTCACCAAATGATTAATTTATCAATTATCATGTGTACCCAGTAAGAAAAGGGATAAATCACAAATTATGTCTTGTCTCCTTAATTTCACATTTTCTGACTTCCAACACAGCAGTTATTTCCATGAGAAATAAATAAATCAAATGTTTGTGGCAAATTCATATTTATAATTGATAAGTGAATGTAGGTAGCAGATATCAAGAAACAACATATTTTATTATATTCATATATTATGTAATATAGTACATTATATATATTAATACATATAACATTTTTAAATTATATTTGCATGCATGTGTATATTCTGCAGGTTATTATTTTTGCTAATTTTATATAAACAAGAATCTGTGACAGAGATAGAAGTGGCTAGTTTCAATAAAAAATGACTTTATTAATGTCAACAGGAATAGGAAAAAAAACAAGAATATTTGATTTAAAAATTATCTATATTGAGTGGACTAGCAAGGGGAGATCATTAAATTTTGATTTGTGATTCTCATATTTTTGTTTATTTTCCATATTTACAAAGAAGATTTATTTGGTATTTTGCCATATTTTTACATGGCTAGAACCATGGAAATTATGAGAAGATACTGAAATATTCATAGATTTTTATCTTAGCTACTTTTCTTCTAAATACCAGAAAGCATAAAGATTTTGTGTGATTTGCTATTCCATTAAAAATATGATATATTTCTAGTTGAAGTCAGTGAATTCTTGTAAAAAATGTTAGTTACAGTACCTCACAATGTGGCCTTTTAAAATTGTCATGTGTGTTGAATTTTTATGAGAAATAATGCTCTTTAAAGGCAGGCAATAAATGTAAACTTGAATGACAGTGCAAATTAGGTCTTATATTACATATAAACTAAGTATCAGATAAGTATTGAATTTTATAAATATTGTGCTTACCTTTCATAAATATATTAAGTAAAATTAAAATGAATTTTCTGTTTATAAACATTCTTAGAGTATGCCAGCCCATAACTATAAATGAAAAGAGTAAAAAATAAATAACTGGAGCTTTCCTGGTGGCATAGGGGTTAACTTCAGTTCTACCACTTGTAAGGCCCACCTCGAAGATGTAAGTTTGATCCCCAGCCAGGGAGCTAACCCACATGACACAACAGACTTCTTTATCACCTGCTGCTCCCCTTAGAAGTGTATTTCAATAGATCTGTCTTTTCTGCTCCACACCCTGTCTCTGGTGACTCCTCTCATTTCCCACCTCCAGTCTATATCCCAATTATTCTATGCAAAAACAAATAAATAAAATCTTTGAATACATAAATATATGAACTTATTTTAACTATTTATTATTTATTTTAAATTAAATAACACTGTAAGTATTTTAAATATTAAATATTGTCAACAAAATTTTGGAAGTTTGCCTTTATATGTTGATATTTATAAATCAAATTAGAATTTTTAGGAAAATATAAAGGATAAATTTCAAATATTTTAAAATATAAAGTATTGCTTCTATTTTAGAAACAACATGGATATATAAGAAACCTGTTTATTTTTTTATCAGTAATGATAACTTTACGGTAAAACTTTTATAATATCATTTTAAAGTGTAAAATTCAGAAAATATATCATTACCAATAGTACAAATATCTACATTTATGTTATTAGTGTCCACTAATTTATCATAGCTCTCAATATTATATTTAAGAGCTTTAGTTCCTTGGATATGTGTTGATGAAGATATATCAACAATGATTATACAAGTTGGGATTTGATAGCACTACTAAGTTAGTGATTGTTTCCTTGAAACATTTGCCACCACCATGTAAAAAACTTGAGCTATTTTTTTCAGAAGAGATCATGTGGAAAAGAAATTACAATAGCCTGACCCACTTTCCCAGCTGAAATGCTGCCATGTGGTGCTGGCCTTCTTCGATCCCTTAGCTCTATGAGAATGACTAGATAACAAGGTGACCCCATATTTAATTAGCAAATAAACTGTCCTTTACATTCAACCAGATTATAAAACAGTCACTAAATATATGGTTATTCTTTTAAACATAGGTTATGAGGTAGAAATAGGAATTTAAATCTCAATGCAAGACTTCAGAAACATTAACATATGACACTTGAGTTTGAGAATGAAGATTGGAGGAATAGTGAAGAAATTGCTAGTGAAAGTTGACAAGACAGTGAAAAAACTAATATTAAAATGCAGAAAGATTATAACACCTTTTGTAGTAGTAAAACATAGGATATTATGTAGTCAATTGTTTCCTTTTGGCTGCATAGGAAAAGAAAACTTAGAGGTACAAGAAGAGTAAAGTGAAGAACTGTTCCATTTTCCTTTTTTAGAATTTTTTTAGTATTTTATTATTATTTTATTTTATTAATATTTTATTATTAATAGTATTATTATTAATTTTTAGTATTTTTATCTTTTTAAATTTTTAAACATACTTGTTTATTTTTTCACAATATATGATTTCTCCTTCCAACTGTGGTCAGCATAGTTTTCCCAACACTTAAGGGCCCACAGTTCTCTATCACAATCCATTCTCATCTCCTCCCTGCCTGTTGTCTACTTTCCCCTCTCTTGCCTCCTTCTATTCCCTCCTGGCTGGCTCAGGTGTCAGTCTTCTTTCAGGTGTCAATCTTGTTGTTTGTCTTTGATCCTTTGTTTGATATCTCAAGGTGTCATATATATCCAGTATTTATTTTTCTCCCTTTGTTACACTTCACTGAATAATCCCTTCCAGTTTTATCCATATTGCCACAAATGACACAAGTTTAACTTTTTTGATCACTGAGTAATTTTCCATTGTCTATGAACCACATCTTCTTGATCTACTCATCTGTTCTAGGACAGTCAGGTTTGTTTGATATCTTGGTTACAGTGCTCTCAAAATGTGTGAGTGCAAGTTTTTATGCAAATTAGTGTTTTATGCTTTTTGGATAGCTGCCTATTTCAAATAGATTTTAGTTAAAATATTGAGAATCTAAGAATCACTGGGTCCAAAAGTAAGAGATTTTCTCATATCTATTCCACTTGAAAAAATAAAAAAGTTGCTAAGAAATGTTTTACAGTAAGAATCATTCAAGACTCTGTGTTGTGTAAGATATTTCTTAAAGACCTCAGAAAACTTAAGTTATTATGTGAATACATGAGCTTTAATGAAAAAAGTAACTTCTTTAATGAAAAAAGTAAGAATTTTATAGATATCATTTCACAGAAGTATATGAATATCTGTAATGAATTATGAATATGGCTTTGGGGCATGGGGTATGATTAGATTAATAGGAAACAAAATACTTAAGAATAGTTTTATGAGCTTGGACAAAATGAATTAAAAATAGGTCAGTGAAAAGAGGCTTCTGGAACTTCAAATATTTACAAGGATCCATGATCAAATTAATGTAGTACATACACATGTTTCAATTATACACATCTGATACTTATAGGCAATAGTGCAGCATTACTTTAATAAAAATACAAAAAAAGAAGTTTTAAAATATCACTAACTATATCCATTTTTAATAAATATGTATTATCTCAACCTTCATATTTGTACAATGCATGTTTTCCCCATGAAATTTCCACCACCATAGACCCTTGTGATCTTCCCACCCCTTCCTGAACCTTCTCCCTCCTCTTTCCCTACAGAATGTCTCTGATCTATATTTGCCTAGTTAACTATATCATTTTTTTTAAGGAAAAGTAAATATATTTCAGAATAAGAAGCCAAGCACTCAGAAGATGGAATCAATTACAAAAGAGAATAATGGATTAGAAACTACTCACAGGAAGTACAACTTAATATTAATCAACTATCTGTTACCCTGAACTTGGAAAATGAAGCACTGGGAATCCATGTCAACATGTGTTTAATAAGATTCTCCACTCTATTTTAAATTAAATATAAGCAACTATAATGGTAATCTTGCCTTTGTCTATGTAATAGAGAGTGGGTGACTGTTCGATTGTTTGTTTATTTCTCATTTTGAGATTTTGAGATCAAGAGTAAATATACTTGAGAAATGTTCCATTTTTCATCTGGAATTGATAAAGAAGAGCAGATGCAGGGTTTCAGCCATTGTTCTCTCTAGCCAAAGACCACTAGGACCCACCTTTCATGGAGCACATTGATTTTATTGACAGTTTATATTGAGTGAGAATGCATGAAACAGGTAATCATGAGGTATTTTACTAAGAAGTTGCAAGAAAGCACTACTGTAGGTTTTTATGTGTGTTCTGTGATTTGGAGGAATGTTTCAGGAAATGGAGTTCATTGTGAATTTGATTATCTCAGGGGGTAGGAATAATTCTAAGACTGGATATATGAATATTATCTAAGGAGGAAATATTAGAATGAGGCTACAACTGTAATTGGTAATTTAGTAGATGACAATATTAACTAGAAGTGGTAATAGTTACTATTTTCTTTTTGTAGTTTTCATAATGACTTTAGTTTTATCTGTGCTGAAACAAAATTGTATAACAGTGTTTATTTTTAGTTTCATTTCATTATGGTTTCAAATGGCCTTTTGTTGGTGTTTTATGGTACTATTTTCAACAAAAGAAAGCTGTAATTTAGCAGAGACTAGCAGGCTATTTCCTAACACTCTAGTGGCCTAGATGTTAGTATCAGTTTAGTCCTGGATATCAAGGACTGACTTTGTTTTCTCTAGTCTTCTCTCTTTTTGCAGAACTAGAACCTTCCATTCTTCTAGATCATATCAAAATTAGCAGTCTTAAAGTTAGCCATACTTCTTGACAACACCAAGTTTAAAGCTAACCCTCATCTTGAATATCATGAGTAGATGATATATTTAAGGGGTATTGATAAAGTGTGTATATCTTGCATTCAAAATGGTCTTGAAATGTTGGGTTCACATAGACCCTACACATACAGAATGGAAGAGGAAAGGAGTAGACTCAAATTAGGGGAGGAAAGAACATAAGATAGCTTGGTTAACTTGGTGGTAAGATGACTGTAAAGAACACACTGGAGGGTAGAAATCAAATACTATCTAAAAATTAACAAAAATGTAAGAAAATAAATAAAAATTTAAAATATTTAATCTAAAATAATGAATCAAATCATTAAAAAAGAGACTCACGCTTTAAAATAAATAAATAAATATATATTGGGATTATAAACATTATTTATGATTATTACCTCACAGAAAAATATCAATTCTCCATTGAGTATACAGGCCTTTATAAAATCTGCTCCTATAGTGATACTCAGATTAATCATATAAGCTTAATTACAGCTTATTAGATAAATAACCAGCTTACTAACAGATAAGTCAACAATACAAAGTAGGCAAGTCAGTTTTACCATCCTGAACTAGATATTATTATTTGCTACCTTTTGAACATGCTGATGCATAAATGAAAGTGAGATTAATTTAGTATACACGTTTTTGTTCTGAAAAGTCCTTTTTCACCTACTTGTTTTTTATTTATGTCACCCTTGGAGTTGTAACTCTTGCTCATTTTACATTTATTTCTATATTTAGTTCTCTTGTCTCTAAAATGATTAGAAAACTCCAGCTTCTAAAATATTGGCTGTCTTTTCCACATACAGTTTATGACTATGCCATTGTAATATAGCAAGATTAGCTTAGTTAGAAGTGTTTTGACCTTGGTTATTGCTTCCAATGACAAATCAGCTAACAACAAAAACTTACTTTGTAAGGTTGTGTAAGAATGCCTTTTTTTTAATCCAATGAAGTAGTTTAAGTTAAAAGTGTATGGATTCATTGCTTTGCTTGTCTTTGCAAAATTCTTAATAACATTACTCAATTTATGGACATCCCTGGTGGTGCAAGGGGTTAAGTTGAAGCACTATGAAGCTATCAACAGTCATCACAGTAAGAGTTAGATTCCTGGCTAGGGAGGTGACCCACATGTTGCAGCAGATCTCTCCTGCCTTACCCCCTGCTCCCCTCAGCAGTGTATTTCATAAATCTGCCTGTTCAGTTCTCAACTCTGTCTCTAGTTAATCCTCTCAGCCCCCCAAACCTCTGTCCTGTACCCCAATTCTTGTAAGCATAAATAAATAAACCTTTTTAAAAATCACTCAAGTATTTTATTGTAAAGTTAAATAATATAACACATGTAAAATTTGAATGTATGTTTCACACACATAATATTTTATCATTATTGTAAAGAATGGGCAAGGTTGGAAAAGATAAGAAGTTAGAAAGAGAGGCCTCCCTTATGGCGCAGTGGGTTAAGCAATGCACTATGAAGCAAACCGCAGCCACTGCAGCATGAGTTCGATCCCTGTTGCTGGCCAGGGAGGTAACCCAATGGCACAGCAGACCTCTCCTGCCTCACCCACTGCTGCCCTCAGCAGTGTGTTTCAGTCAGTCTGCCTGTTCTGCTCCCCACTCTGTCTCTGGTGAATCTTCTCGCCTCCCTGAACTCTGGCCTGTACCCCAGCTCTTATATGTATAAATAAATAAATCTAAAAAAAAAAACTTTAAAAAAAAGAAGTTAGAAAGGGTTAAGCACATAAGAAAAAGTATGAAGTGTACAGCAGATGGAGAGACATTAGGTGATTATGTGAAGTATAATTTACAGGGTGAACAATACTAGTAAGCAATATTAGAATTATTAATTTTATCTGGAATTTAAAAGAGACTACATGTTTATTAAATGATCCATTTTTTTCTAGAAAATGTCATTTAAATTAGTTGAAAGATGTGAAGAATTCAGTCTAAAGACAGCAATATGTGAAATACAAGTTTTATTTCTAATATGAAAAGGACCATTAAGTAGGAGAGATTTGTTGTGTGTTGTTCAAGACAGCAAACATAGAGCTGCCAATTTATTTTACATGCAGACATATTTACCTTCAGAGTAATAAATTATTTATTACAAATGTCTGTCAAGAGAAGTAGCTGCTATATGTGATAATGAAATGTGGCTCACTGGAATTAGAATGGCAAAGACTGAAGGACAAACCACAGATGCTATAAAAGGTATTAATATGAATAGAGATTAAGAGTTAATGTGCATGCAGTCAACTTTGTTCATATTTTAGGAAAGGTAGTATGTGATTAAATCAAATTGTGGAAAAGATCCATGGTTTAAATAAAGATTGAGATCTATAGAAATATAATATTGGATTCATAGGCCTCCATGGGACTTTTCTAAGGTCCCAATAGCTGACCACTATTCTAGAGAAACACCTATATGTTGTATCCTTGGCATAACAACTGTTTTTTGTTATGGCATAACCTGATTTTCCTTCATTCTTCCCTGTAGGGGTCTGCTCTGTCTTTACTTTGGTAGCTTTTGCTGTGGTCCTATCATCCAGTTTTCACATTTTAATTTCTACCCAAGTCAACTCAGCTATACTTTATCTTTTATTATTTTTGACACCTAATATTTACCTGTTGATTTTCACCTTAGAATAGCCTTTAGTTAGAATAGTGTCCCTCTGAACCTCATTCCCAACTTCCTACACACCACACATGTACACTACCCCCACATACAAACACATGTTTTTATTGTTTTCAGTGACAGGTTTTAATTTAGTTGTTCTTTTGTAAAGGATATTTTTCAGGTCTGGCAATTCCTAAGTCATGAAACTTATCTATAAATAAAGTCTATTCAGGATCAAAAAAAAAAAAGAAATTCTGAAAGAAAGCAGAGTTTTGGGAATAAAACACAACTTTTTCATTTTTAAACTACCATGATTTTGAAGTCATGAATTTCAACTTCTATTTTATCAAGTTAATTTAAGTGACTTAAAAAAATCCATTAAATGGCTATAAATCCATGTCTACATGTGACTTACTGTATCAGGTAGGCCCAGTGATTATATTTTTTCAAAGATTATTACATTAGGAATCCTCTAAGATTTTAGTGTGTCTATGATACTGTAACTCCTTAAACAATCAAGTTTTAAAGACAATGGTTATTGTTTCATAGTGTAACAGGGTGGTTCCCAGGAAAAGGGGAAGTTCTGGATTCCCTGCCCCACCCAAATGAGGGTAGAGCAGAGCAGGGAGGAGAAGAAGATGGAAAGGAGACTGGAGGAGGAGGGAAGCAGGATGGTGAGCAAGAAGAAGACCTGGAGGAGGCACATGGAGCAGAGCGAATTCTGAAGAAACTGCTTTCTTCTTGGTCCTGGACTGGTTGAAACAGATGTGGGTGAGAGACCCTTAGGGAGGTTAATAATGACAACTTTTATCTTGATTTTGATTTTGCTCTTTTCCTCCCAGACTTATCTGTCTCTTTCTGACCCTTTTGTATGGGTATCCACCGGAAGGTGCTTTAGACTATGGCAGGCTTTTGGGCCTTGCTTTTAGCTAATCCTGTTTGGTTGGACTTTTACCAATGAGGGTAATTTTGGATGCTTGATTTAGTAACTATATTCTTTATCTTTTGTATATTGTTCCTTAATGTATTAAAGTTTCCTTCCATTAAAGTTTTCATATGTTTTGTCTTGATGTGGCAGATAGCAGAACCTATTTAGAACAGGCAGGTTTGGGGATTCTGAGGTGTCCCTCTCTCTGTCCTGAATAATAGTATATAATAAATTTATAATTTTAAGTAAGCCTTTTAGTGATCTGAAATATTTAGGTTCTCATGCCCCTATGTTTGCCTTGATATTTAAAATCACCAATCCTTATCTCATTATTGTCAGTTCAAAACAGTTCAGACACAAGATTGTCCTCTATGAGTCACAATGACTAACATTTTATTAAGGTTTAACTAGACATTTTTTCTCTTTATGACTAATGACTCAATATTCTTTTCATAAAACAATGCTGAAAAAATTCACCCACACACTCAAGGAGGACAGGAGCAAGTTATATAAGCCATTCATTGATATTGTGAGTCAAAGAAAAACAGCTTAAAGATAGGGCTGAGACACTGATTTTACATGGAGTAGATAGTGTTTCATTTACAACACAACATTTGATACACAGATTCATGGTATTATGCTTTTATCTTGCACTACTGACACTGCTGGCAGCTCAACCTGCTATTCCATTAGAACATCTCATAGGAATTCCAGAATTTATCAGCTGCATACATAAAAACAGATAAAGCGAAGAGAAAAATATTAAAGCCTATTTTTAACACTAAAACTGGGTGTGCCTCCAGAATCAAAGCTTTTAAACCTCTCTTACGAGAAGTCTAAAAGAGACTCATATGTAGTAGGAGCAAGAAGGGCAATGAAAAGAAATATATATGAACAGTGTCTTCTTTTTTGTCAACATATACATCTATTTAGATTAGTATTTCCTTTCAAAACTACAGGATAAGAAATTGTCTTACGTTGCCCACACCTTCTGAATCCATAACAACAACACTGTTTTCTGCCTACACAGTGATTTGTGCTAGGTGGTGGGAGATGCCTAGAGTCAAAGAATTTGTGTTGCTGCTTGAGAGAAAAGAACCAGGATAATATAAAAGACAGAAACACACTTTTAGAGGAAATTCATCCCACATGCATACTTTGGCCAGTTATTTCTTGGGAAAGAGTCTTCCTAAGACATTATGAGAAATAAAGAATTTTGTATAGTTACACACTAAGCTCTACAATAATACTGTCTAATAAAAAATTATGAGATGATAGAATGTTCTCTATCTGAACTATCCATAAGAGAAGCTCCCAAACAACATGTGAAACAACTCAGTATTTGAAATAGAACTAGTTGGACTAAATAAGTAAATTTATGTTTTTGTTTATTAATACCTAATTTAAATGTAGTATCACATTTATATAGGGTATATATTATTGCATAGAAACAAACCTATAATATAACTAAGCATATCTAATTTGTTAAATTAAAGGTAAAATAGTTTTAGCAGTGTAGGAAATATAAGTAGTTTGATGAAACCATTTTCATTGCAATAATTTCCAAGTCACTTTTGTTGTGCTTTCAGTAAAACTGGCTTTGAAAATTTTAAGGAATTTTTAAAATTTTATTTGATGATATCAAATCATTAATAGATATTGCTAATGGAATTGATTGTGTATCTTCTAGGATCTCCAAATAAATACACCCTTCTTCCAACATCATGTTAGTAGTCATAGGAGGATTAATTGAAATTTCAGTGTTTAAAGGTTATTTTTTTATTGATATGCTGCAATGATGCATTGATCAAGAAGGGGAAATGGAAAAGTTCAGTAAAATCAAAAAGAATGACATTTCCAATATAAAGGAGTAAAATGAATTGATTAGATGCAAATGTACAATCCTTTATTCCCATTGTTCAAATACTATAAACTCTGTGGAATCCCTAATTGGAAGGTAAGAATATTAGTAATAATTGTCAGGCTTTAGTAAAAACCTTATGTGTTGTTTCTTTATCTCCTTTCATATGTGTGTGAGTATGACTGTTTCAAAATACCTTTTTTTAAAATTCCTTTCTTGCTTTCCCTTTTCTCATTTCTTCCTAAATTATTTCCTAAAATTCTGTGTTTAACACATGTTATGTATGTGCTCATTGAAAATTATTTGTGCTTACCAAAAGGGTTCTGCACCTTTGATTATTCGAGAGTGTGGTTCTTTTGGTTCTATTAAAAATAACTCCAATTTTAGACACAATAGATACTGAAAATACAAAATTCAATCTGTAATTATTCTAAGCTTTTTGAAAATAGTTTTAGATAAATGTTTAAGATAAATTATTTCAGTAATATCAAAATGTATACATGTTTTAAAGAATAGCATGCAAACAAATTGCACTATGTAGCTGAAATGGGAAGAAAATCCTAGAAAGATGTTATTTAGCAAAATGTAATCAGGAAATTGTAATAGATAATCAAAAACTCTCAACAAAGAAAATTCCCATGTCAAGAGATTCAGCATTGAATTCTACCAAACCAACTGATTAAAGAAAAATGAACAGCAAATTTATTAAAAATCTTACAAAAATATTAAAGAGGAAGAAAGAGTATAAAATTAATTTTATGAGGTAATAATTACCTTAATAGCAATATCAACTAAGACACTACAAGAAAAACTACAAACCAATATTTCTAATAAATATTGATAAAAATAATTAAAATACTAGGAAACTGAGTTCAATGTTTATAAATAGATTCATAAACATACCTAGGTTATTAAAAAAGTATTATTGCCTCATTTCTAACACTTGACAACTAAAAATCCGTTTATTAATCTTCATCTTTCAGGAATTGCACTAGATTCATCTTTCTACCCTGATATAGGCAACAAAATTCTTTATAAAACAAAACCAGACAAAGACGTACATTTTTCAGTCACAATCTCTGGATATTGACACAATTTATTTTACTTTCTCTGTTAAAATGCAAGAAAAATTGATTACAAGAGTTGTTTTTGATTTTTTTCCTCATTCTGAGAATGTTGAATACAATATGGAAACTAAATAAATAAGTAAATGCTTTTAATATAATTCAAAGGAACTGTTAGAACAAGGTAAATAAGAAACAGAAATGCTAAATATGATATTTAACTACTCATTAATATTTTATTCATTAAAATTATATTATCTAACATGAGAGAATTTAAAAGGAACATAAAGCTATCTGGTAAAACAAATGTGCTCTGTTTAGTAGAAAAAACTGTTAGAAAGCATTAGCTTCTTTTGTTTTATCCATATATTTGCATGATTTCCCAACATATCTGTCCTAAGTACAAATAAAAGTACATGATCTTTAGTTTGGAGATTTATGGTGGTATTGGTGTCACCTCAGGATGTCTCAGATCCCACAGGTATGGCTTGATGCACAACATTAGCCCAAAACTGGATCTATGTTCACTACAAACTCTCTTCACTTGTAAAAATAAGTGAGATGTTTTGTTGAACTAAAGAGGATAATAAGATACTGCTTTAAAAATACGTATGTATATATATATACACACACATATTAGATTATTTATACAAGAACTGGGGTACAAGCCAGAGGTGTAGGGGGGCAAGAGGATCCACCAGAAACAGAGTGGGGAACAGAACAAGCAGATTAACTGAAACACACTGCTGAGGAGAGCAGCGAGCGAGGCAGGAGAGATGTGCTGCGCCTTGTGCATCACCTTCCCGGCCAGCGGCAGGGATCGAACTTGTGCTGCAGTGACTGCGGTCTGCTTCATACTGCGTTGCTTAACCCATTGCGCCACCAGGGAGGGACAAGAAGAGTTTATATTTAATATGAAAATATGATTCAAACATAGGAATATTTATAATTTGAAATTTGGAAATTTTCCAGTTATTGGTCATGATAATGTCTGAGGGAATGATGATAGAAATGAGTGACTGAGGTGAAGTGTAAGACAAAATTACTAGAAGTAAAAAAATTACAACACTAAAATTAAAATGTGTTGCCTAGATTGCCTATATAGATACTGACATCACTTAGGATAATGATATGAGTACTGATGGAAGAAAAGTAGAAAGAAAGGGGATAAAGCAGCAAGGATATTTTGGTAAGTGTTCATTCTATTAGTAAAAAGGATTCACATGTCCTACTGAAGCATTTTAAACAGAATAATATTAAGCTGCTTGTTACTGAGGAGGAATAAAATCCTATCTTATCTCCAGGGTCATTGATACTTGGGGTATAGAAGAAAGAAACCTGGAACATCTGGCCGTTCTCTAGATTTTAGTTAGAACAGGTGGAAGAAACACTGAGACACATGTAGTTCATAGGAATGTTCTCCTTTTAGTGGTCATTCTGGAAGTTTACATAGTGAGAGAAGTCACATCAGTGGATGTACAAAATCTTGTGTCTTTGAAATCCAGATGATTGAAGAAGAACTGAAGGGCTTAAATTTAGCACACTGCAACTTATAGAGAGACAGAATGTTTGGATTAACTTGCTGTTTCTACAAGGTATGCAATGTGATAAACTGTTTTAAAAGATCTAAAATGCAATCTTTTAGAAAACTTATTCTAAGAGAATAAGGTTGTAAGATAAGTAGTGTTTGGGAATTTCTTAGATTGCCCTAACTTCATCTTGGTATGATTAATGACAGATGGAAAGAGGTAATTTCAACAGAAGCATAAATACACTCTGAGATTTTTATAACCCCAAACTGGACTATATTTCTCAACAAAGTTCATCATTTCTTGAAAAAAGAAAAAAAGCTGCTTTTATTTTGATTAGGTAAAAGAAAGAGTTTTGTTTTATTTCATGATCCAGAAATATGGGAAACAGAGGAAGGACTTTTGATGATTTAGCTTTTTTGGTAGAGTGTCTAAAAATTCCTCTTATTTGTTTTCCCCTATGAATGGAGAAATACAAGGAATATTAATGAGAAGGAAAGCACATCTTAGAAGCCAATATTGAAGAGATAAAATGATAAATATTAATGAGAGTTTAAATAAGATGTGATTTCAGAGTAGAAATTAGACAACTAAAAAATTATTTCTTTTAAAATTCTCATGAGTAATGTGTCAGTGATATTTCTGTAACAAATTCATTTCAGCATATTTAGGTTCAGACTATATAAATTATAGTGTCTGACTGAAATTACAAAAAATAGTACAAACACAAAAATCAACTTCACTCTTATAAACAAAGTGTACTAGCATTACTTTGAACCAATGACAAGTGCATAATGTCTTGATGATATGTGTAGAATCATATTAAATTCAGGTATATAAAGTTCAAGATTTTGAATGCAATGTTATTGAAAAAATCAGTATAAACTTCATTGATTTATCTATCTCTGGGCATTGTGAAATAATGCCATTGGTTTATGAATGGTCTACCAATCACAACACAATTCTATTAATGGAATATATATATATATATACACACACACACATGTATATCCCCACTATACACACACACATACACACACATACACACTTCACTTTTGAATATTGCTCTTCTTTTGAGACAAAAATTAGATCAAACATAAAACAAATGCAAGACACAATTTTATACATCAGTGATATCCATCACTTGGGAAGACAAACCCCTTTGCATTTTCTTCAAACAAAAATAATCAAACTTTTTCTTTAAATCATCCCTTGGAAAATCCTCTTAATTATCTCCTACATTCAGGGATGGAATTAATGGGATAATATCCACTTATTGTAATAATGGCTTTCAAACACAGCTTTCACAAAATTTAATGGTTCAAGCAAACATTTAATGTATGGTTTTAGCAAGCAACTATATGGCTTTTGAAGAACAGTATAATTATTCCATATTCAGAGAAGAATGAATCAAGACTTAGGCCTTCAATACCTATAAAATAAATTCAGTAGCACAATAGAATGAAAATAAATAAAATGATATAAAAACAAGCATTATAAATGATAATACAGTTTTCAATTGTGCAGACATTTCAAAATGTGGCTATATGGATATATGTCTATATTATATGTATATATACACGCACATATGTATAAATAGATATTGTACATATGTGCACATTCACACATATAATATACATATAGAACTACTGATTTTTAAGCAAATATCATAAACTTCTACATTTCAAATAAAATACTTTTGATAAATCTGCAATATTTAGTAGATTCATATACAAGTGGATGGTCTTTGACTTCATGTTATAAGTTTATCAGATATAAATGATTTTTCAATTTCTCAATTTTTAAAATGCAGGTGATACTCCATGCTATATACATTGTCACACAGGGGAAATATAATTTGCATCACAATTGAGCTAAATGTATAATGATCAATAAAGACAAACATTTAGTAATGTTTCAAGTCTTAGTATTTACTATCTCATGATGTTGTTCAAGTTAAATAGCTGTGAGAACAAAACTGTACCACATTTAGTACTATAAAATTTATCAACCATGATCCAATACATTATACAATTCAACTATTTTTCACTATACATAATACTCATAGCTTTGGCATCATGATATCTAACAATCTGAAAGAAGTTAGAGATGAGAAAATAGAGATATTTTCTACTCCAACTTTGATTAAGTGTTTTGTTTCTCAAGGATATGTTCATTGGCAGTTAAATTTGTATTGCAAGCAATAACTTACATGCCCCCCTTATCTTTATATATATCATTCAGAATTGTATCTATAATTAAAATATAGTGAAATATTAATCTGAATTAACATTGGGAATATGGAATATAAACAACTTGATTTTAACTTCACTTTGACAGCTTTCTAAACAGAAAAATGAATGCTCAGTGAGAAAAGCAACAGAATAAAATTATTGCATTTCTAATCTGACATGAGTGAAAATGTAGCATTCTTAGTCTGAAGAGGTATAAAATAGAATAACCCATTGCTTGCTAATAATATCTATATAAACATACAGAATTTACACAGTTATACATTATAAAACTTAAAAGAATTCTAAGCTACCTATTTAATATGCATATCTGATACAAAACGTAGTTTGATAAAATTGAGATGGACTTCTCATAAATTGTCTCCCTAAATATTCTGCTAATCTGAAGTAAAGAGATGTGCTTTTTAAAGCATAAGCTTTCTTACAATGAATTGATATCAATTTTTATTCACACTACATTTTTCCCTCAGGTGCTCAAAATCCTCAAATCCTATTGTGTTGTCAACACCTGGAAGGAGAGAATGTTGTTTGGACAAAAACTCCACTTGAAATATTTATATATAAAAATACAAAGAGACAAAATGATACATAATACATAGGCTTACTGATAAAGCATCTGCTTTCTGCTAAAACTTTTCAGTGGTGCATTTGAGAAACTTGATTATTGCCTCCTGTAATGAGTAAATGACCAAACAGAACTGCTTTTATTTTCAGGGTTCACAAAGTCTCACGGTCTCCTGCTCCAGTTAAAAGTACTCATTACAATACCTTCTACTCATTCCTATAAAGGATCCCAGTTTAATTATTTTTGAACAAATTGTTTTTCAATCCCTAATCATTAAGGGCCTCCCTGGTGGGGGAGCTCCATCAAACTATCACTACCCACTGCAGCATGAATTCAATCCCCACCAGGGAACTAACCCACATGCCTCAGCAGACCTCTCCTATTTTGCTGTCTGCTCCCCTCAGTAGTGTATTTCAGTAGATCCACATGTTCTGCTCTCCACTCTTTCTCTGTTGAATCCCCTCAACCCCCTCACCTCTGGCCTATACCCAGTTCCTATATGCATAAATAAATAAAAACAAATCTTTAAAATATAAAAAGTCTCAATCATTAAGGTTTATTTGGAAAATAATTAAGAGAACTTTTCTTGTGAAATTTCCATTGTTTAAATAGTACTCAGCTCATGGTAATTTAGCAAATGAATACATTATCACAAGGCCAGAATTGACTTTGAAGAGTCATGGTTTCATCTTCCTATTCCCCATTTAAACTATGACAAGTGAATAAAACACTCAATGATCTCTTTTAAAATAAATTGAGGTCACAATAGGAATGAAATATTATGAAGAAAAAAAAATAGTTATATCAGGGGAAGAAGTAAAATACACATTTCCTAACAATAATAGGGCTATTTCTATGTGCTTAACTTTTTCTCATCCAAATACAGAAACCATTTTATATTTCAGGTTCAGTATAACATACCATGTATATTCTCTTTCCATATATTTAAAGCTGGAAATTTCAGATTTATTTAAAGAATTTAAAAAGAAGTCTACATATTTTACTCTATGTTTATAAATCAAAAATATGAAAAGTTTTCATCAATATTACTTTTATGTTATTTAATGTATTCCTTCAGTAACATCATGCAACTTTACCACTTAACTGAGAGAAAGAAAAAAAAAATAATAGTGCAGTCTGTGGCAGATTAACATCCTTCCATTTTCAAATGCAACTCTGCCTTTTGTATGAACTCTTCTTGCCTGTTTTATTTTGCTTTAGTTTTTGCATTTATATAAGGATAAGACATGCACATATTTTAGAAAAAGAATGTATCTAAGTGTACAGATTTCCATCTGTATTCAGTTTAGTTGAAACTTATGCCCTATAAATTTATATGGTCAAACTGAGGAGTGCATATTCATATTAATTTATTTCTCTACTTTTAAGATTGAAATTGAATGGAATGTCTTTTCCTTTGTGTGTCCTGAATTTGTTCCACCTTCCTACAATGAAAGAATTTCATCTTGCCCTTTATTTCAACCTAGAGAGCAGTAAGTCACTCCCTTAGGTGTAATAACCAAGGCACTAACTATGATTCAGTTAGCAAGATGGTGATAATGATGACAATATCTCAGAGTCTTTTTCCCCAGAGATTCTCAAAGAAACCACCAGTACTCACACTCCTGCATTATGATTTTCATGAACTGTACCTGAAGGTTTAAATGTAGCCCTAAGCTGAAATGTGTTTTCTTTTAAGTGGCACCTTGCTATTATTATAGCATATATCTGTTACTTATGTGTCTTTGGAGTTGTCTCTGCTTATGATAACAAGTTTTTACAAATGTCAGCAAGTGCCAGCACAACTGGGAGAAGGCAAGTGAGAATGTCTTGTACTTCATGTATTAACAATGTTACTACCCATATTACTTTGCTGTAGATAGTTACTAACTCTATCATCAATAGAATCAAGTGTTTCCAGTAAAAATTGTCAGGGTCATGAAAACAAAGGGCTAGAGTAGATACTGTCAAACTGTTCCACTTTATAGGACAATCTGTCATGCCACTTTTGTTCAAAGCAATATGTCTCTTCAATGTCTAAACTATGTTTTTGAAATTTAATTACTAGAAATAATTGTGTACTAGTCAATAGTGAATAACATTCCCTTCCTGTTTCCTCTTTCATTTATTTGCTTGATGGGATGAAGCAGCATAGAAAAACTGAAAGAAGAAAATATGGGTTCATCTTTGATCAAAAGTTATTTTCTAGAATGAATGTGTATGTGATGAACAAAAAAAAAAGCAACAGTTTAGGTGAGTTATTGTTGGTTTGTAGAACATTTTTCATATCAGAATTTTTTTCTGACTTTGGGAATAATGATTAAGGATGTATCTGGAGGTATTTAAGTTATAAGAGGAGCATAGCAAATTGAATAATGCAGTAAGAACTATTTTATTATCAATCTCATTTGGTTACTGTTATTGTAGACTTTTTTAAGAAAGACCAGAAATGAGAACCCTTTTATAAATATAACTTTCCATTAGTGAAGTAATTGAATTGGATAACTTCCACATGCAGATGTGTGGGCAGGCAACTGCAAGCAACACACAAATCAATGATTACATGCATGGACTTAAGGTAATGATCTTAAGGACAGAGAGGGTGGATAATGAGAACTACTAAAATTTCATTTTCTCTGAAATAGGCCTGGACATTGCAGCTTACATATTTGATTATATTAAGGAAAGAAAGTAGTGTATGTCCAGTGTTGACAAGGTCAGTACCTTTGATTTTAGTAATAATGGGATTGTGGTTGCAAGACAGCATTCTATATAACTATCCAGCTCTCCTTCACAGGACAGGAGCACACTAATGGATGCATCAATGTTTTTTATTACTACAGATCATCTCAGATATTCATGACCAATTTTCCCCCCCATGAACTTTATCTTCCATTCTCTTCACAAAATGCCATGTCAAGCTTTTTCAACAGATTGATTCTGAAATCATTCCTAGATTTGTTGTACAAATAAAGGATGAACCTAGAGCAGAGGCATATTTGTGTGTATACATATATACATATAAATTCAGAAAATATTTGTGTTGATATTTAAAAAGAAATATATTAAATTATCAGAATACAAGACTTTTCTTTATCACAACTTCTTAATTTTAAGCTCCAATGATTGCTATTATTATGAAACAAGATATATAGGCAAGATACTAATTTCCACAAACTTACTTAAAATCCCTCTGTGGTATAATATGCTGACACTCTACACACACAAGAAGAAACTCTTGCATGAGGATGCCAAGTAACTTGACAAAATCACATTAGAACTTTTGAACTAATTATTCATACCAAGCAAAGTATATCCATAGAAATTGCAGTTGTGGTTCAAGAGAGGAAATCTATGAAATTAAAAATTTATGAAAGGTATGGTACATTTGCTTCAATATATTTTTCTATGAATATAGTCTCAAATTAACTAGCAGCCATGTCTGAACTCGAACTTGCTTTCATTTTCCTCGACTAACCATATATAAGCTAATATTTAAACCAAGATTTTAACCTACTTGACTGTAATAGCTTCACATGAATCATATGAACTTGTGTAGAGGTCCTCCTTAGTTCACAAATTATTGGCCTGGAATACTAGAAGTACTTGAGCCTCTTCTTTCCATTGATGTACTATTACCCAGATTACCCTTTTCACAGGACTGAAGCCTATATGTAATCATTAATAATTATTCAATGATTATATCTTATGGTGTGTTCCTGAATAAAATACTTTCCAAGACATTTTTTTAAAAGGGCTGCCACACTTATGAATGACTTTGCATATTCACATCTGTACTTAGGTATTTCATTCTATATAGATTAGACAACAAATCTCTAAACTAAATATTATTTTCTTTGTTTCTTCTATAAATAAAAGAAAAAAAATCCTCATAGCTTACTCAAATGGTCATGGGTTTTGAATTTATTTAGTCATTTTCTAAAAAATGGTAGGTCTGTTTAAAATGTTTTAACATTTGAGTTTCCTGGCAACAGTGAGAATTTCCCCCATTGTTTCCAAGTGAATATTACTGTTTTTCAATTTATCATATATTGAGAGGCAGTCTATGTATTTCAAACCTCATAAGGATGGTGGGGGCAATATAACTAGTGATTGCATTACTTGGAAATTGAACACCTATTCCTTTGCACTCTACAGATTGTGGACACAAAGGAGGATTGAAATCTGGTAGGTGGAGCTTGGGTCTTCTGTTTCGTATTTCCAGAGTACAGTTAAGTCAGTATTTTTTTTTTTTTAATACAGTGAGCTTGCATGTAAGATCTCAGTTAGAAAACATTTGTGCCATCAAAATTCTGAAAAACTTGTTTTAAAACATCAATTGTATATATTCATTAGAAAGTTTCTTCTGTTTATGACTACCTCCAAAATCTGGGAGAAATGGGTTATGTTACCATTCACCAGTGAAATGACTTTAGATTTAACACTCTACCTTTATTTTTTTTAAGGTCTTATTTATTTTTGCATAGAAGAGTTGGGGCAGAAGTCAAAGGTGCAGGGGGTGGCTGAGAGGATGTAGCACAGAGTGGGGAGCAAAGCAGGCAGATTTACCAAAATATACTGTTAAGGGGAGCAGAGAGCAAGAGAGGAGAGGTCTCCTGTGCCATATGTGGGTTAATTCCCTGACTGGGCATTGAACTCAAGCTGTCGAGGTGGGCCTTCAGGGTAACAACACTGAGAATTAAACCCTAGGCCACCAAAGAGGCCCTAGCACTGTAAATTTAAAGGATATTATGCAAAAATAGGTAAAGACAGTTGCAGTGGACTACAATCTTTTTTTTCTAAAATTAATCATATGATTTTTTTTAATGCTACTTAGACTATTGCCAGGTGTCTCCTGGCAATAATTTCTGAAAAGATAACACTATCAAAAACACAGTTTAAGATACCTATAGGATTTTACATGTCTTGTGTATTTACAACCCTATAATTATTAAATATTCAAATTGCAAAGCAGACTATTGGACCAAATTGGGGAGACCCTTACAAACTTCATAAGTCTCACTCAAGATGTCAAACTTAAAAAAAATAATGGATTTTAATTTTAAAAAGTATCCCTGGAAATTCTTATGTAGAAAAAATTTTAATAACCACAATAGCTAATGATTTCAGAGTTCTTGATAAATTTGATAATTGTTTATTCTATTTCCTTAAATAAAATGTATTTTAATGCATATTGCATTAAATCTATAAATTTCTCTTGAAACACTTTTGAAGTAACATTTTTTTCAAACTTTAGAAAATTTATTTATTATATAGTAAACAAATTTGAAAACCAGACAGAAAGGCCAAACATTTGTCAAGATGAAATTTTAAAAATTGGTTTCATTATATACTAAATTTTTGGTAAGCAGTAATGTTGTACTTTCAAAACATAAATCTCCATGATTCTTCATATAAGTCAAGAACATCAATAAAAATGATCTTTTACCATGGATAAAAAAATTAAATGAAATCAGCACATTATTTGTTTGCCTCTCATTATTTCTACCTGCTTCATTTTAAAAACTTAATCATCAAAAGTTAGAAAATTATCTATCTTTTAATAAAATAACAACAGATAGCAAAAATAAAAGTGGCAATAGAAATGTATAATGTTTTTTCTAATGATGATATATCTTTCTTTATGACTGCAAATATTGATTATTATCACTTCCTTTCATTATCACAGAAAAAGGGAAATTTGCCTTAGTGCTGAAAATATTATTTGGAGATTTAACTGAAATATGGAATGAAGCCAGGTATTGTGTTTGAAAATACATGGAAGCAGATTTCCTCATAGAGTGGGAAAAAAAATGTAAAGTACCAGCTAAGAAGTAGGCATATTACTTCATACAGAAGTCAGTTTATCTTAATGGAAAACCTATAAGTCAAAACTATATGAATGTTCTTTCTATCTTCATTTGGAGAAATTTTGGACTCACATCTCTGGAGGCTTTTGCATCCCTTAGACCACATTTAGGTTATGGCTTCCTTTTTTTGTTTTCTGCATCTTATCTATTGAGTCTCAAAATAAAAAGAAAGTTCTTATCCTTTTCTCTTCTTTGGACTAAATATGGTGTCATCATACCAGAAAAACATTCTCCTTTTATTTCTGGTCTCTCATCAGTTGAAATGTGCTTTACTCCAGTGGGGAGAAATTATTAAGTTTCTTTTACAAGAATAACATAGAAGTTCCCATTAAAGTATAATCTTCCAGAAGGAATTACTTACATGAATCATTTCAAGTGACCCTACACCTTACAGAACTATGTAATTGAAAAATGTCTGGATTTATTCCCCTTCATTAGTCCTGATAAAGATACATCAATACATCAATCTAAACATATTTGATAAACTCAATTAGCTTTGAATACAATTGTGGTAGGTATCTTTCATTTAGACTGTATTACTATTACTATTGCTTTAAACAAAAATTTATTCTCACCAGAGGCTTCTTTTCATTGTTTGGCTAAAAGTCACCACCATTTTCCCTTGCATGAAAAATAGATTTGCAATAGACATATTTAGAGAAACAAATAATTTTGACATATTTAAGTTTCTTGTCATTTAAAACTGTTTAGTGAATTTTCAATATTAAAGCTTGTTCTTTCTTCAACTTTTCATTTGTCAGATGTTTCCTAAACTCTGAGCAAGACTGAATGAGACAGGTATTAAGGAAACAAGGAAAAACATAACACTAATATAAGTGCAGTGTAGTGTTCCCTTGCTGTAGACAGAGATCCTGCTTTTTTATCCATTTCTGTGTCTTGTCCATACCCATGGACAAATAACATACTCACTATAGACTCCAATTTCCTAACTATAAAGCAAAGGGGTTGGACTATTTCACCTGTAAGTTACCCTTTAGCCTTAAAATACCATGGTTTTATAGTTTTCAACTGATGGACTATACAGAGAGAGGGGCACTTTAGGAATAATCCTCAGAGCCTACAGGCCACTGATGACACAGATGCTGATGTTTTTAAGAGGTGATAGAAGATATTTGATCCCAATGGTTTGGAGTCTACCAACTGAGATAAAGGGGAAGAGCTAAGAAGCCTTATAACATTAGTGTTCTTTGTCTCTTTGTGGATGACCCTCTCACATTAATATCAACATCAGAAACTGAATTCAAGAAGAAAAAGGGAATGTCACACATTCTTTCAATAATCCTTTGTCAGTGAACATTTGAGAACCACAGGAAGCCAAATCAGACACCACTTAAAATAGTTTTTGGGTCAAGATTACAAAAAAAAAGAAGACAGGAAAGAACAGGTGAATCAGCAGGAGTGTGTCCCCTAAAGTCTCTTAAACTAAGTTGGAACACAAGGCAGAGCAAGTTAGCTGGAGCACGTCTCAGTGGGGTTTTACCCATGGAAAGGCATTAACCACAAATTGTTCTCTTAACTTGTTTCCTCGCAATACCAGAAGTCATTGGGAAAAAGGAGGTTATTTGCTAAGAAAACTTGAAATAATATATGTACACAAAATCTTACTGTTTATAAAATTCATAATCAAATGTGAAAATTGTAGAATTGTCTTGAATTGTGAAATATCAGTCTGACTGTGAACTTTGTCTCTCAAGTTCAGTCCAGGGTCATACATATGACAATTATAAAACCACTCTGTAACTATTGCCTGTAATTCACAGATTTACCAATGAATGGAAGGGAAAGGGCATAATAATAAGTCGTATTTTCTGCACCAGATTAGACATCATTTTTTTCTAGTTGTGCACAGAGTTAATGTTTGAAGTCACAAACTGACTATGGCTTTCAGAAACAAACTACAGAGCTATTTATATGCAGAGAGCAATTCCCTTTATACAATGAAAATAAAAATAAAATTTCAGCACCAAATGAATCTTTGACACATCTCTGATAAACTGTTCACACATAATTCACATATTCAGTAGACCACAATATTTTCTATTTCCTTTCAGAGGCTTTCCTATTCACTACCTTTTTTGTATATTTCAACTATCCCAGACATTTTATTTTCAAAATATCCATCCAAACTGAGGTATACTATTAAAAAAATAAAGATTCTGTGTCTAAAATGTTCTCCACCAATTAATTAAAATTCTGAAGATTTAGTTTTTCTAAAAGCTAATATAAAGTTTTATCATTAAGGAACATTATGGTAAATAATTGCTCAATATGACTTGTTAATATTTCATAAACAGTTTGTGCAAATTATCATAAAATGATTTTGTGAAACAAAAATAATGTTAAGATATGATTCACTTTATTATTAAATTGTGTGGTCTTAATGGGCTATCTGTAAAGTAAAAGTTTAAATATTTCCACATTAGACCACTCATTAAACTAATTTCTATCATTGATAAATTTTATAAAGAACTGAAGAGCTAATTATAGTTTAAAATCATAAAAAAGATTTCACTATCAAGACTTCATGATGAATACAAATAATAAAAATAATATAACCTATTAATTCTAAATGAATTTTTTATAAAATTTCATTGCAAATTTCATAAAAATAAAGATCTCTGAACATTTTAATTGCAATACTTCAAAAGCTATGAGATACCTTTTAAATTTAAAATATCACAGAATTTTCTCTTCAAGTGATTGACCAAGCAAATAGTATCTCAAACTGACATTCTTATGTGGCTAGAATCCCATATACATACATATAAATACACATACACACATACATACATATATATTTAATTTCAAAACTAATATTCAAAAACTCATTCTAGATTCAGTATTTTGCTATATCTTATCACTCCCCCCTTTTAGTTCAGTGTAAACCAGCTCTGAATTTACTTTAGTGTACAAGCTTTATTTAAATTATTAACTCCTTCTTGGTTTTATTAGTCCTTCCTACTTTCAAAATGACTTGTATATTCACTAATAAAAATTATCTTTACAAAGTAGTTTTCATTATTCTTGCATAGTATTTTTAAAAACAATTGCATCCAATAAGTACATTTTAAGAAAGGTCAAATATACTTTAGCAATGGAAGAAATCTGTAGTGTTAATATAGAGATTCAACTGTATGGGATGTGAAGATCCATTTGCTTGTGTGTGATAGACATAGCTCTGAACTCTGTTAAAACACATTCAAACAAACTGGTTACAAGAGATAAGGAATCAAAGACTGATAGCAAATTTCATCAGTAAAAGCAATATCTAACCAATTTATGCTTTAAAAAGATAACTGGAAGTACTTGAAAATGTATAGGGATAATTTTAAACCCCTCAATCTAGACAGTGCAAAATAAATGGCACAACTATATACACTAAGGCCTCCCTGGTGGTGCAGGGGTTAGTCTTAGCACTGTGAAGTTATCATGAATCACTGCGGTGTGAACTCCATCTCTATCCAGGAAACTAAATCACAAGGCACAACAGACCTCTTCTATCTCACCAGCTGTTCCCCTCAATGGTATATTTCAATAGATCTGCCTGTTCTGCTCCCCAATATGTCTCTGATGAATCCTCTCATCCCTGCACATTTGGCCTATACCTCAGTTCTTGTATGCATAAATATATAAAATAAATCTTTCAAAAATATTATATAGGCTATCCAACAAACATTATTCAAAGAAGCAACATAAATTAAATTATTAAATGCAATAATAAAATAAAATTGATATTGTAATCAATAAAATGCCTTAATATTAAGTTTTAGTACTTTATATACAAAATTATAGTTATAGTAATAACATGTTTTAGAAATGTGAAATTGGTTTGGTTCTTATGTTCAAGCTAGCTCAACTCAAAAATAGGATCAGAAAAACAAAGCACACATTCAAAAAGGAAACAACTAACAAATGGACCAAAGAGTTAAATAAACACTTCTACAAAGAAACATACAGATGACCAACAGTCACATGATAAAATTTTCCATCATCATTTACTATCTGGGAAATGCAAATCAAAACTGCAATGAGATAGTACTGTACCTCTATGAGAATGAACCATAGCAAAAAGACCAGAAACAACAAATGTTGGTAAGGATATGGAGAAAAAAATACCCTCTTACACTATTGCTAATAATATAGATTATTCCAGTCTCTATGGAAAACAGTATGGAAATTTCCCAAAATGTTAAAAACAAATGCACCATGTGATCCAGCTATTCCACTCCTATATATAATCTGTGAGAATGTAAAATATATATATTTTAAAAACCCACTAATTTGAAGAATATATTCACTCTTACAGTCATTATGGCATTACTTAAATAGCCAAGTTCTGGAAACAAATGCCCATCAATAACAAAATGAATGAATTAAGGAGAAATGGTATGTATAAATATAAATGGAGCACTGTTCAGTTGCAAAAATTGCTATAGTAAAAAAAAGTTGAAACATTGTCATTTGTGACAACATGGATGACGTTGGAGAGAATTAGGCTAAACAATATAAGTCAGAAGGATATTTACTCATATGTGGAGTACAAATAATAATTTTAAAAAATAATATATTTTTTAAAAATGATGAAACAGGCAAAACTAAACCAAACAAACCTTAGAAATCTGACTGTAGAATTAAGTTTACCAAAGGGGATGAGATAGAAGTGGTTAGCAAAAGAGGGAGGGAATTGAAATGGATAAAGATAGAGGCCTTACGTGTGTTTTATGGTGGGTGTGATAACATACATCTGAAGTGGTATCAAATAATATACAGTATTGTAAAGCAAAGTTGTCTAAATAAAAATAATGCAAATTTAGAAATGATCATAAAAAAAAAATAGAACCAATGAAAGAGGCAGACCTCTGGAATGGCATAGTGAGTAGGTATATGGTCCCTCCTTTCCCAATAAAATCATTTTGGAACATTTAAGTGGAGGAAGTTATTTGAAAAATCAAGTCAAAGTCTCTTGAAATTGTCCTTCACCATACAACAAATGAATAATGTCCATTCAAAATAATCTACTAAATCTTTGTAGGAACATTGAGAATCTCAGGCATTTGAGTCAGTAGTTTCTCCCTTCACCTCTTCCCCACCTCAGTGTTTTGGAGATTTAGTCTGGCTTTGTCTCTCAGACAAGTGTGACTAAAGAGACTAAATTTTATTCCCTATTCATAGGTCTAAGCTACAGTTTTACCATGAGAGAGAGAGTGTGTGTGTTCAGATGGTGACGGTAGTAGTGAAATCTGTTGGTGTTTTCTATTCCACACCATGCTGCAGAGATTCTATTTCTGGGGAACATGATAAAAAAAAACTGTCCTTCCCTTTTCCCATCCATCTCCTGTCCATAGTGTGAAAATGTACTCCAACTGGGGCAAGCTGAACATAATGGCATTTAGTCACTCTCTTCCCAGACTGCTCAGAGACTGGAGGTTCCATGCAGGGAGTCTCTGTACACAACTATTTCAAGACCCATTTAAGCATCAAAGGTATCACCCTAGGAGAATATCCTCCTCCAGTTATTGCATCATGACACAGAGTTTCTTCTCAGAGAGCTATAAGCAAAGTAATCAAAAACTTTGCATCTCTAACAGTCTTTTTTTAAAAAAAATATTTATTTATTGATGCATAAAAGAACTGAGGTACAGGTCAAAGGTGTGGGGGTAAGGGGATTCAACAGAGACAGAATGGGAACAGAAAAGGCAGATCTACTGAAATACACTTATAAGGGGAGCAGGGGTGTGACAGAAGAGGTCTGCTGTACCTGTGGTTCACCTCCCTGGCCAGGGTATCAAATTTCTATTGCAGTGGTTATGGGTAGCTACTTAGTGCTGAGACTTAACCCTTTGTGTCACCAAGTAGGCCCCTCTGACAGTCTTCATTTGGAATCACAAATAAAAAATTCCATCTAAACAAAGGACATTATTGAAAACAATAGCAATATTTATACAAATCAATTAGGAGAATGATTTTAGTCATTCCATGATATTGATTCCATGATAAAAGGTCAAAACAACAATACTTTAATAGACAAGATGGGTAGAAACAAATTAGTCTTTCTAAGATCGGTTGTCAACACTGGAGTTTAGGAAAGTGGTGGCACATGCTAGCTTGCATTCACTAACTGAACATTAAAGTTACTGTGACCTTAGGAAGATTATCTTAAAAATATATTCATAGTTGAATATTGAAGACAGTATTGAAGACTGTGGATAAGCAAGGTTGTACTCTTCAAGGGGTGATTAAAGGTGCAGTATTCAATACACTAATTCGTCTCTGACCATGAAGCAAAAACACAAATTCTTTAGATGTAATAGAATCATACAAAGTCAAACACATGCAATGGTAAAAGGTAAAACTAATTGGCCAAAAAAATCTTAAGCATAAACTTGAATTAGTAAGTGATCAATACCTACACAGAAATAAAAATTACTCAACACAGTAAAAAACAAAATCAAGAAAATCATACTCAAGCAGGGATAATAGAAACTATAGAACACCGAGGAAATAGATGTCATAAAGTTATGCCAGTCAAGCCAATAAACAAATACTCACATGATGTGTTAAAAACTATATCAATGTCCAAGTGAGGTGTGTCATGCTAGGTAGAGATACAGTATTACATATAATATTTAATTTTCAATAAATAATTACTATATATATAAAAAATCAGGAAATTGGTTAACATGCTGAAGGAAAATATAAGGATACTATAAAATGCATTATTATGGCCCCACAGGCTGAACTTGGAAGTTAAAACTTCAAAACAGCTAATAAAATATATTCAAAAATGAAAGGAATTTGTGGCTAAGGAATTAGTGGAAAGTAGAATGGCAATATCATATAGATAAATGAGATGTAAGTTATAGCAAAGAGTAAAATGAAAATGCTATAGTTGAAAAAAACTAAAAAATTATATATGTGTGTGTGTGTGTGTGTATTATATATATAAAGAGTATGGTAGTAGATTTGACCTGGCAGGAGTAAAAATCAATGAACTTGAAAGTAGAGCAATAGAGATTATTATTCATTAAAAGGGCAATAAGAGTGGGCCTTCCTGGTGGCCCAGAGGGTTGAGAGTCACACTGTAAAGCAGGCATGGCACAGCAGCATGACTTTGATCCCTGGACAGGGAGGGGACTCACATGGTGTGGCAGACCTCTCCTGCCTTGCCTGCAGCTCCCCTCAGCAGTGTGTTTCAGTTGATCTGCCTGTTCTGTTCCCTGCCTTGTCTCTGGTAAATCCTCTTACCCCCCCACACCTCTGGCCTGTATCCAAGTTCTTGCATGGATAAATGAATAAATCTTAAAAAAAAAAAAGTGTGAACATCTATTAGCATAGAAAATAAACTAAATGAACTGAACAAATTCCTAGAACGCAAAAATATACTAAAAAAAAAACTCAGTTATTAAGTGTATAATACATAAAGAGATATACAAAGTAAAAAGTTTGAACCATTTATAAATAACTCCCAAATGAAAAACTCAGACCTACGGCATTATTGATTAATGCCAATTCTTCACAAAATATTTTTTAAAAAATGAATAGGAAAGAACACTTTACCATTCATTCTGAAAAAGTCAAAACAGATACCAAAGCTAGCCTAAGAATCTACAAAAATAAAATTAGAAACCAATATTCCCTTTGACTATAGAGGCATAAATCTTAAAACTCATAAAAGCAATTTCAGAAAGATATTAATAGGATTATACAACATGAAGAAATTAGGTTTATTCAAGGGCTGAAAGACCGGTTACATTTAAGAAAATCAAAATAACACATTATAAGTAGAATAAAGGATTAGAAATTATATGATCATCTCTATTGTTGCAGAAAATGTGTTTGGCAAAATACAACTTGTTTTTTTCATTATAATAATACTCAAACTAAAAACAGAAGGGAATTCCCACAACATGATTATGGTTACATATGAAAATCCCACTACTACACTTAGGCTTCAGTGTGAAAGGGAAAACCTTTATTTAATATCAGGAACAAGACAAGGATGTTTACTCAACCTCATCTGCACATGTATTGTAACAGAGGTTCTAGTCAATGTAATTTGTCAAGGAAAAAGAAGAAAATAAAAGACATGAAAAAAAAATATTGAAACTATTTTCCATGTAAAATTAGATGTCTCCCAGAATGAAAGGAATGAAGAAGGTGTCATTAAATGGACAGCTCTCCCTCCTTCATGGATTGCAATAAAATATTGTTGAGATGGCCGTACTCTCCCAAATGGTTTACATAAGCAACACAATCATTATAAATATATGCATTATTTTTTGCAGAAAATGTCAAATTGATTCTAAAATTCATATACAAATGCAAAAGATGCACAATAGCTAACATACTCCCATTAAAGAGAAATAAAATAGGAGGAATACAACCTTTTTGACTGGATTGTACTGGTATAAGGGCAAACATATGCATCAATGGAATAAATTTGAGTATCTAGAAACAAATACACTTATCCCTAACTGATTTTCAATAGGGGTGCCAAATAGATTCAACTGAGACAAAAATGTATTTTTAAAAATGATGCTGTGATAACTGAATACCCACATTTGCGAAAAATCTGACTTTCTAACCTCACACCTGATATATATATATATTTACTCAAAAATGTATTATAAATCAAAATGTAAGAGCTAACATTCTAAAAATAAGAAGTAACATATGAGTAATTATGGTGACTTGAATTTAGGCAATTATTATTATTATAAGATATCACATCAAAATCACAAATTACAATGGAAAAATAGATAAAATGGGCTAAAGTCCAATTTCAAAACCTTTGTGCTCAAAACAATACTTTCAAGAAAATTAAAGGTAATACACAGAATTCTACTATTTCAAATCATACCTTTGAATGAAATTGTCTTCAGAACATATCAACACTTAAATAATAAAGTAACAAGTAGCTCAGTTGTTTGGATAAGTAAACTGAAGAGACATTTTATCACAAAATAATTACAAATGGCCAATAAATACAAGAAAAATGTCTCTAGATCACTAGCTTTTAGAGAAATGTAAATTAAAATCACAATGAAATACCACTCTAAAAGGATGACTGTAAGTCAAAGGACAGACAATAATCAGAGTAGGTAGAAACTAGTATCCTCATTCATTGCTGATGAAATGTAAAATGGTGAAGCCACTTCAGAAACTTCTTTTGACAGTTCTTTAAAATTAAAACAGAATTATTTGATACAATAATCACCTTCAGTCCTAGGTATGTCCAATAGGAATGAAAACATGGCCATATATAAGTCCTATATGGGAGGTTATTGCAAAATTATTCATAATAACCCAAAGGCAGAGATAATTTAAATGCCCATAAACTGTTCAATGAATTAAAAATACCATGATATATCTATACAACAGAATATTATGTGACAATAACTACAGATGAAATACTCAAAACACTTATTGAAAATATGGATGAATCTTGAGAACACTATGTTAGGTCTAAGAATCCACTAACAAATATAACATTTGACTATACTTTTGTGAAATTAAGCAGAATAAACACATTTTAAAGAGAAAATAAATTAGTGTTTGCCTAGACATGGATGAGAGTGGTGGTTATCAATGGGGAGCAATAGTTAATATTTTCAAAATTATTGTGGGGTGATAAAATGTTTTATGATTATGTTGCAGCAATAGTTGCCAAATTGCTATTATATCAAAAATAATGAAATTGTACACTTTGTGTGAATTTTAAGAGATGTTATTATATCTCAATATATATATTAGCAATTTTAAAATAAAATAGGCATTTAATAACATTTCTTATAAAAAATGAAAATAATTGTGGAATAAAATATCATTAATTCATTAAAATTATTCAATTGCAATGAACATGTAAAATAAATAGCATACATATTGGACACCATGTCAGAAATATCTCTTTAATTCAGTTTCTGCAAAGTTTTTTTCTTTTTTTCATTTGCCTGATACCAGGATTCTACAAATTCTCTGAAGTATAATGTACACATTATATCTTATTTCAAATATCTTATGTAAGACCTTCCATTTAGTTTTACTCTCCGATAGCAACCTCTTCAATCCTCCAAAAAAAAGATAAGATTTTATATTTTAAAGCAAGCTAAAATTTTAAGATTACAAAACAGTTTATTGCACTTCCACTGTATTTTTAACAATGTGAATACCATACTTCTGGAAGCAACAGGGGCTCAAAAAAGCACAATGTGGACCTTAAATCTCTGCAACATATCATGTGGCTCTTTCTTTTATTAATATCTTTTGACAGGGAAACTGCCTCTCTTCTCAGTTGTTTAAACTATAGAGGCTGGCACTGTTCTAACTCTTTAAAGGATGCCTTTACCTAGTTGTGTTTTTTTATTTCTCCATGCTTTCCTTTCATCTTTTTTTCCCACAAAACTTTGAAGTTTCTGCTGACTCCTCTGCCACTCAGTTTATTTTGGGACTTTAATATCCCTTGCTCCATCTAAAAATGTTTCAGTTTCTTCCATCTTTTCTAGGATTCATGGTCTTAGAGATAATTTCAATTCTACAGAGCAGGGAAATGCTGATTTTCATTTGATTTGTATCTATATATATTTTTAAATTCAGCAAGTTTTGCCCATTACCAAATCTTATTTTTTCCCAGAAACTAACCAGCCACTGGCATCATGCTAGCTAAAGATGAAATCTCCTGGGCACGATGATAAATAACTCCTAAAGAGGCCACCATCAACTGTTCCATTCCTATTGCTGATGCTCCTCTCAATAAGAGAACTTGCCTTTCCTCCCTCTCATATTCAGGCCTAATCTTGAGTTATTTTTATCAACAGAAGGTAATGAAGTTGATATTGACTGTGTTCAATGCTTTGTCTTAAAGAGGAGAGGAAGCTTTACCTTTCAGCTCTCGGAGTGCTGAGATACCATGTAAAAAACTTCTCACTTGGGGCCTCCCTGGTGCCACAGTGGGTTAAGTAACACACTATGGAGCAAACTGCATTCATCAGGAGTTCAATCCCTGCCTCCAGCCAGGGAGGTGACCCACATGATGTGGTAGATCTCACTTCCTCACACACTGCTCCCATCAGCGGTGTGTTTCATTAGATCTGCCTGTTCTGTTCCGCACTCTGTCTCTGGTGGGTCCTCTCACCCCCCATGCCTCTGGTCTGTACCCCAGTTCTTGTGTGCATAAATAAATAAATCTTCACAAAAAAAAATAAAAAGCAAGAACAAAAACTCACTTATCTGTTATGGAAACCAGAAGAAAAGGTTGTTCCCACCAATGCAACACTTTTCCAGGCATAACAAATGGGGCATCTCTCCTGTGAGTGAAAGTATTTTGAATATGTTAGCTGTAGTCAAACTCCAATACAGATGAATGCATGAACACAAGAAACAAAAATAAGTCCTACTGAATTTCAGAAACACGGGAAAATATGATTGCCACTAAATTTGGCGGTGACTATTTGAATAGCAATAGATAATTGAATAAATTGAATAGTCATAAAATTCATAAAAGCAGAAAATGTAAGGGAATGTTTACTACAAGAAAGAACTACTGAAATTAAAACATTAGAAATGTAGAGAAACAGCTTCTAATTTTAAAAGATTATATTCCATTTTAAAAGATTATATTCACAAGCCATTTAAAAAGATTATATTCATAAACATATGTTTGATAATCAGTAAAATCAGTAAAGTTGAAGAGTAATGGACAAAAAAATTATATTTATATTTTCCCCCAAAAAGATTAGTTTTTATAGTAAATGTCAAAATTCAAAGTTAAGAAAACCAGTCTTGATATTATGAGTTGTTGTTTGTTAGTTATATGTCATAATAACCATTTTAATCTAACAAAGAATAATGATAAAGTTGTCTGTAGTTTTTAAATTTGAAGATTGCCAGTACATATATGAGATAGATAATAGAAATGGACAGACAGATAGACAGAAATATAGAGATATCTAAACTGGTGGTTACCAGAGAGGAAATGGGTAGAAGATATCAATTATATGGAGGTGGATGGAAACTAGACTTTTGGTGGCTATCACAATGTAGCAGTATATAGAGATGTTGAATAACAATGTTGTATTCCTGAAACCCATGTGATGTTTTAAATCAAGGTTACTTCAATAAAATTTTTAAAAATAGAAAATTAAACCCAGAGCAAAATATTAAGTCAACATTATAGAGTAATACTAGTTAAATAAATGAAGTAGAAAATCAACAATTAAAATCAATGAATCAAAATATGATACATTTAATATGTCAACAAAATTAGTAGATACAGATATCTGTGACTGAGGGAAGAGAGCCTGGTGCTACAAAGCAGGAAATTCCAGGAAAAGTCTTTACATGCTGCAGACTAGCTATTTAATAAAATCACTGTAGTGCATGACTAATTCTAAGAATTTCTTGTTAATTCAACTTGGGACCTGAAAATTAAAAAGCAGATGTAAGATCTGAGGTGTTCCTTATTTATACATTTACGGAGCTCCTATTAAATTTAATTATGTTTGAAAAGGAGGCATGACTCTTAGTAGTAGGCATATTAATTATCAGTTGTTTTCTAACAAATATTAACAGTATTTCTAATATTGTTAATATTTCTAAGAAATATTAACAATAATGACATTTAACAGGTGAAAATGGTCAATAGTAAGGAAGACAGGCATTAGGACAAAGATTTGTGAAATAGGTCAATAATCAATGGAAATTTTTAAACCAAAATTATGAGGCAAAATTTTATATATCAATATGTGATATAAATATATGTATATTTGACAAACATAACTTTTATTTATATGCAAACATATATATGTTTATTATATATGTTCATATTATTTATATTCATTAAAATATTCTATATAATAAAATAGCATTTTTATAATACATATATAACACAGTCATATGTAAATATATGTTTGTATATATACATATATATAAATATTAAGAACCAGTGATGTTATCAAGGATAGGAATAAGAAATCAAAATCAATATGTGAAGTGAATGGATAAAAATTCAAGATGTATAACAAAGCAAAAATGACAAGTTTACTAAATTCCATAAATGTCACAGAGCAAATCAAAGGGAATATATCCACATGTGATCTCGGTAGAGTATAAGAAAGAAAATTGATTCAACAGTTGGAAACTACCAGCTGTTGGAAACTACCAAGATAGGACATTGGCTTAGATGAGAATCTATCTGCTTAAAAATTGGCATGAAAAATAGAAAATCAATTAAGCTTAGAAATAGCAGTAAAAATGAGCATATGTTGATATTGTTATTAATCTGATCAGCTATAACCCAAAGTTTCTTTCATATCTCTATACATAAGATTAGGTTTCTGGAATTGGCCTGACCCACTAGAGTATATTCTTGTCCTTCCAGGACAATTTTATTTCCATAGTTCTATTTTTAGCACTTAGGCAAGGGGTCAGGTTTATATTAGATTTAAAACAAATTATTTTCTATACAAGTATATACATACATGAACTATGCACATTTGAATTACATGGAAAGTGGTTTAATATCACAGCAAATTTATTTTCATACTGGTGTTGTCCAAATGTCAGATGGTGTCCCAGCTTAAGTATGTAAAAAAATAACTCAATACAGATTTAGTAAAATAGACACATTGATAAGCACTTTTGAGTTTCCATTATCATATTTTCATAGGATTGGGGGTTAAATGTTTGTTCAGTGAGAAAAAGATGGCAGACTTCCCACCTAAGAAAAGCCTCCAATAGTGATAACTTTTTAACAAAATTTTTAATGTGTAACACTTGATATAAATACTAAGATGAATGAAAGATGAAACTATTCTCTACAAATGGTGTAACTCATGTGGTATGTAGAGTATAATCAAAAATGTTTTTCAAGAACTTTCTCAACAACCAATTGCCCAGATTTTATTTACTAACATCCTTCACATTTGTGCCCATTGATACTAAAAGATGGCACTGTCTCTAGCTGACCAACAATTAAAACTATATTCCCAGAATTCATGGAATTTATAATCTAATTTGCAAAATAATCTTTGAATAAGTATAATCATTTGATAGTAAAATATTTGATTAACGAGATGCAAGAGATATAAATTACTGAGAGTGTTAAAAAGGAGAATATTAATTCTTAAGATAACAAAGAAAAAATATATGGAGAAAATGACACTGAGGTTGAATTAGGGAAATTATTTCATAAGAGTTAATGAAGTTTTTCGAAGCAGATGTAGGGAAAACAGCTTTTAGCTTGCGGAAATAATATTAATATGAGAAAAAGTGCAGAGTTGGGAAAGTTCAGGACCTGTAATAAAGTAGCAATCATCTGATATAACTGGGAATAGAAGATGTATGAATATGAATTGGGGAAGAATGAAAATATTTGTAAATAAATCTAGAAAAATGGACTCAGCAGATTATGGAGGATTTTTTTTTTCCTAAAGAGTTATTTATTTATGCATACAAGAACTGGGGTATAGGCCAGAGTTTCAGGGGGTGAGAGGATCCACCAGAGACAGAGTGGGGAACAGAACAGGCAGATAGACTGAAACACACTGCTGAGGGGAGCAGCGGGCGGGCGAGGCAGGAGAGGTCTGCTGCACCATGGGTCAGCTCCCTGGCCAGGGATGGAATTCATACTGCAGTGACTACGGATGCTTCATATTGTTGCCACTTAATCCCTTGAATCACCAGGGAGAACCCACATTATGCAGGATTTTAATTACCCACATAAGAAACAATGAGAAATAAGATGCCAGTGAAGATATTTTACTAAATTATTAATATGTATATGGCTATACTTTAAAAATACTACAGAGAAACTATGATGTGTGTTGTGTGTAGTGACACCATTCATTATTAAGGTGCCTGAAACCATGATGTGATGGATACTTGAGTTTTATTCTTCATAAAAAATCTCACATGAATATGGTGGCAGCTTTAAGATCACATGTGTATTTCATATGATGCTACAGAGACACATCTATTTCTTGTAGTTACGGATGAAAAGAATATTTAGTCAAAATATTTTTAATTTTATCATAATCTAATGAACCACATTGTATTGCATTTCTTGTCAAAAAAGAGCATTTCAATTTTGTTTCATCCTCAAACACTGGGGAACTTAAATGGTATAATCTCAACCTGGGTCATATTAAAACTACTGGCTTAGAAATGAACACTGGCCAAAAGTCATTAGAAATGGATAGCTGTTTAGTGGTGTGTGGGAAATGAGTTGATGGTTACAGTCCAGTTCCTACTTAACAGGTGTCTACCTCATAAAAAGCACCATCATAATCAGCACTTATTGGCATCCTTATCATCAGTGTGCGGAAAGAAGCCAAAATTTAAAACTGCTTTCTCTTCTCTGCATGGGGAGCTTCCCTTCAACTTTTATATTGGCTCTATATTTTCCTTCTAACAGTATTCATTTCTAAACTGAATTTAGTGCCTAAGAAGCCATCACTAAGTACTGCCATTGACACTTTAGATAGACAGTAAATTCATTTTAGAAATAATATTGTTAGATAGAAAACACAGCATCATTATAAAAGGTTTCTTATAATGAGAACATTTGAAGAGGTACCCTTCCAAATCAGCAGTTTTAAAGATAGACATATGTTCCCACCACAGGGACCTGTCCTATTGCTTGAACACCAGAAGAAAATTCATTACTTAACACCATTAAAGAATCACACTCTAACTTAATCATGATTTACAGGGTGAAATCCACAGCTTAAATCAGTGTTGCCTGATTGTGCTTTTGGAAGCTAGTCAGTAGAAGAATTTGTTTTTCCATGCTTCCTAACTTGATGTTTTCCATATTTTATGTTTTAAACATGAATCTTTGCTACATAGAAATAAGAAATACTAAAACAAATTCATTTGCACTAGAATTATCTAAAACCTTCAGTTACAGGATAGTGGTATACAAATGAATCTTTTACACAAAGCTTATTTATCAATAAAATATTTTACAAAAATTTTTATACTTAGAAAAGATGTATACAGTGGTGGTGATAAGAAACAGTTAACTCTGCTTATATAACTTAATGTGAAGTTTCAATGGTGGTATTGCAGTGTAACTTTTGAGAATCAAGAGGCAAAAACTTGGATGTATGCCAATTTTTATTATAATATATTTTTGTTGACAATTTAATTTATAGACAGAATAATTAAATTGTCTCCATAACAAGAAAAATGTATATTTCTTTATTAGGTAAAAATTTTTTAAAAAATCAAAGAATAATTCAAAAATATTTATAGTTATAAGATATCTTATTTCAGATAGAAAAAAAAATTACACAAGAAGCATAGACATTAAGAAATTCCCAGATAGGATTAATATTATAAATTACATTTTTATTTATAACATCTTAATTTATAACATTGATCTTTACTGAAAAATTTCAAGCAAAATATTTTAAATATTCAGTAATACAAAGAAAAGATAAAGCGTTTTGAATATTAAATATCAGATGTATAAATGCTTGTTAAACAATACAAAACTACATAATTCCTCTCAATAATCCCTTTATTTCATACTGTTTTATATTCTCTCATTACTTTGTAGAAAACACAATTTTTAAGGACATGAGATTTAGTGTTCCACACAAATTGATATTTTAAAGTGAAGTTATAAATGTCGGCTTAATTATTTTGACATTATTGCTGTTGTATAAAGATAAATTATACACATTTTATAATTTGGAAATAAAGAATTTCAAATTATCTCATTTGTGAAAGAGAAAATACATTTGAAGATTACAGTGCTACTTAAGAGGCGAAATGAGTAATCATATATATAGTGTCCACTATATCATTAACATGAAGACCTTTCAAAAAACAATGCAATAAATGTTTCCAAGTTATTTTATACCCATACGTGTACACACACAGAAAAATACTTAGCTATAGGAAAGGATGGATTCCTGCCTTTCGCGGCAACACATATGGAAATGGAGAAGACAATACTAAGCAAAATATGTTAGAAAAAGAAAGTAAAATTCAGAATGGTCTGACTTATAAGTGGAATATAGAGAAACATAACAAAGGGTCAGCCAAAATAAATTTAATAATAAATGCTTAACACTTGATTGCAAAATTGAGGCCACCAAAGGGGGAGGGTAATGGAGTGGGTGTGGAGGAAGGAAGTGACCAAATGAAACATGGTGAATTGTTAGGGCACTGGTGGTGGGGAAAGGTATGAGAATGCACAGGAGAGTTTTAAACCTGTAACTCCTAAAGGAGATAAAAAATGTAAACCTACTTCATCACAATAAAAATAATTTTTAAAGAACCAAAAGTTATTTTTCACAATTTCAATTGTTTCCTTAGTCTGTGATTAGATTTTCCTAACTTTTCTAAAGACAGACATTTCACTTATCCCTTAAACAACTTACCTGGAAGTTTGAATATCTAGAATAAGTTGAGATGTTTAAACTGTATGTTGTAAATTGGTGTGCATTAAAAAAATTCTATTTAAATCTTTCTTAACTGAACTATACATTTCCTAAAGACCCTAGCAGTGGGTCCTGACTTCTGTGTTCAAACCTTACATTGAGTTCTGAATTAGTAAAATTCAACAAATATATATTAATTTTATATTGAATTGAAAAATAAAAAGATAGAAGTTGCCCAAAAAAGTTATAGTTAGCAATCTACATGGAAACAGATAAATATAACTCGCTTGACTTTATATATTTTCATTTTTTTAAAGATTTATTTATTTATGCATTCAAAAATGGGGGTATAGGCCAGAGGTGTGTGTGTGGGAGGGGGGAGGGGGAGTAGATTCACCAGAGACAGAGTGGGGAGCAGAACAGGCAGACTGACTGAAATATACTGCTGAGGAAAACAGCAGGAGACAGGAGAGGTCTATAGCACCATGTGGGTCACCCCCCTGACCTGGGATCAAATTTGTGCTGCAGTAGCTATATAGCTTGATAGCACTACTGAGGAAGAGAGGCAGAGAAAGAGAGTTTTAGTTTATTTGTTTATTTTTTTAAAGATTTATTTATTTATTTGCATACAAGAACTTGGATACAGGCCAGAGGTGTGTGGGGGAGGGGGTGCGAGGATTCACCAGAAAAAAGTGTGGCACAGAACAGGCATATTAACTGAAATACACTGCTGAGGAAAACAGCAGGCGAGACAGGAGAGTTCTACTGCTCCATGTGGGTCACCTCCCTGGCTGTGGATCAAACTCACACTAATGTAGCTACAGAAGCCCCACATGTGGTGCTTAACCTCTTGGGCCACCAGGGAGGACACTCGTTCAACTTTAATATTATTCCTAGGAGCAAGGATAGAAACACATTTGTCAATTTACTCTTAAATAATATAAAAATATAGCTTAAACTATTTCTTTAAAAAATAAGAGAATGAAACTTGTATAACATCCTATTTTGTGATTAGTACAGATTATCTTCTTTTTTTCTTGTGTTCTCTCATTCTCTCACTTGGAGAGAATACACTGTAAATGCTATTGTTGTCTCCTTTTTTGGCTATGGCTCACAAACAATTTTAGAAATATTACCCATCTAATTTTTAAGCTCAATTTAGGAAAGATATCCTGAACCCTTAGTATGTTCCCATGCTTAGTCCTATTTCACAAAATACTTTATAAGAAATCTTTTCTGATTATCACAATTCTATCAATTGCATACTTAATATAACACTAAAAATGACACTACTTTTTGTGGAAAACAAAAATAAGCAGTATGAAAAAGTCCTTTGAAAATCAATAGAGACAAAGTAAAAATTCATAATTAGTAAAAAATTATAAAGTTGAAGTATTACAATACTCCCATAAAGCTAATGAGGTCACAGATCAAAAAAAAAGGGAGAGAAAGAAAGGAAAAAAAATATTAGTCATGTACAGTTTTTTTTTTCCTCTCCAAACTCATTTTTAATTTGGTATAATCAATATCCATATTTCCATCTTAATGCCATTTTATGAATTGACAATCTCTGATAATTTCAAAAATCAAAATTATATCAATGGAGTTTAAATGTAACTCAGCAATGGTACATTATAAAATACTATAAGTTCTGCAGGTTTGTTTTGGTCTCTACCCAGCACACCTCAAAAGCAGCACCATTCATTGTTATCACAGCAGTATATCCTATGACTCCTCAAACATTATCACCACCTGTCAAACCTGGCATGAAATAGCCTGCAAGAGTTTTATGTTGATTTTAAGGAATTAGAAGCATCAAGCATGTTATTTATTCTGGGTTTATCTTCAGTGATGTGCGCTGTTACCAGCAGTACTGGATTACATCCTGAACAATCTTTTCAGGATTGGCTGCTGAAGTATTATATTGCTGTCTGGATTAAAGTTGTCTACATTCTGCACCAAAATTTACTACTTTAGAGGGACTTCAGAATGTTAATTTCAGTTGATAAGAAAATATCATTTGCATAAACAAGGAGATTTACTTTGAACATTTGTTCTTTAAATGAATATTTATGATCTCTAGTACATAATCGTTTTGTTTTTGTTTTTATTTTTTTACTTTTCTAAGTAATTTGTGAGCCCTATTTATACTGGAAGCACTTTAAAAAAAATAGCTTTTTAAACTCTTAAAATTAACAAGGCCTTACTCCTAAGTTAACACAGACAATTTAGTATCTTTGCATTTTATAAATTTAAAGAAGTTGAGCTTCATCTCTATTCCTGTTCCAGTTTAAAAAAAAAAAACACAACAACACTATTATAGGTTATAGATTTTCTTTTTTGTTGTTGTTGTTGTTAATAAAGAACAAGAGTCTACTCTGCAAGTGTACAAAACTATTAGAGTGCAAATTTTGCAAAATAACTTTTGGCAGTACCTATTTTACAGAAGCAGTTTCAAAAGTTTCAAAATCTTGAATCTCAAAAGGCAAAATAAATTTCTGAAGTGAAGGCTGGACTAGTACAATAGAGGAAGTGTAAAAGAACAAAGCAGACTCCTGGAAGCAAGATTGAAAGTCTGAGCTAGAAATGGCTCTTCACACAGGCTCTGCTCACTTTTCTCTCTGAGCGCTGTTTTCTCCAGGCAGCGCTGAAGTCTCCTCCAGCAGAGGGCAACTTCCAGCCGGTGGCATAGACCATTGATGGATTAGCTGTAAATCTAGGTCTCAATATTCTGAAGGAAAATTAGTGATTGAGGTGATATCAATCATGATATTTTTAAAAAATATATTTATTGATTTATTTTTGCATAGCAGAGCTGGGGTGTAGGCCAGAAGTAAAAAGGGTAAGAGCATTCACCAGAGACAGACTAGGGAGCAGAACAGGCAGATCTACTTAAATACACTGCTGAGGGGGGCCGTGGGTGAGAAAGAGAGGTTCCCTGCACCATGTAGTCAGCTCCCTGGCCAGGGATCAAACTTAGGATATCGAACCTGTGACGCTGAGACTTAATCCCTTGGACACCAGGGAAGCCCCAATTACACATTTCCGTTCTGGTTTCTCTTTATACTTTAGAGGAGTGACTTGTAAACTCTCTCCACAGAAGAAAGCACACAGACACAGCATATTTGGGGTTTTAAGTCTATCTATGGCCTGCCTTTAAAAACAGGTAATAAGTATATATGATTTCATAACATTAAGAATTAGTGGGTTATAGATTACATTAATAATTTATTTGGGTTTTGCAATAATCAAAAGCTATCTGCATTAAATGTACATTGTAAGAGTGCTGGCTAAGAAACTAGACCAGTTAAAGTTAAAGTAGTTAGTTGAAGAGGAAACCATTAAGCAAGGGTCACTGTAAGTCCTTGGTGGCCTATGTAAGCAAAGTGAAACCGAGTTGGATTAATGTTAGCGAAAGAACAAGCAATATCAATTAGCCAAGTAGGCGTTCCTCCTTAAGGCAACCACTTTAAGCTATAACCAACCAAATGATTTCCTTGCTTTGATTTTACATCTACTGTATAAGTTTTATCCTAACTCCTGTCAACTCAGTGTACCTAACCATTTGCCTTGATGCTGCCCAATTCAAATCAGTACCTTTTTTTTTCCAAAAAAAACTATAAATTATAATATGTTTCTATTTTTTAAAAGTAGTAATCTCTGTTCCCCCATAAACTTCTTGTACAATATTTGGAAAATGACTTAATACTTTCTTTCATTTATTTCTGGTCATTGTAAGTATTAAATTAGAGATGGTTATGTGGGTATGTGTGACCTGGACCTGGAAAACCAGTGCTCATTTAACTTGTATAATTTTCAAAAATCTGTAAATATTCACAAATATAAACTAAAATGTTAACTTTATTTTTTTCTCATATAGGTGATATTTTGTTCTAAGATGTCAAAGATTGCTTTTCAACCATAAAAATAAAGTATATTATTCATTTGTAATGTGACATTTTATGCATAGTCCACACACTTATGGTTCCTAAGTGCATAAAAAATGAAAAAATATTTTTATAACACAGTAGGAAAATAATTAGCTGTTTCCCAATTGAAAAAATCCAGTAAAGAATAAAATCAGTAATGTTTAATGTCTATGTAGTAACTTCACTTGCACTCAGTTTTCTTCATTGTATAATGTGTCTTGAGATAATACCCCTCTTCCCCCATCCTCTTCAGTAATATGTATCAGGTTTCTCTTCTTGTGGAGGTGGCATAAAATTACTGATATGTATACATATATTGAATGCCTAATAGACTTTTCATAAAAAATCTTTTCTTTGGAAGCAATTTTTCCCTATTAAAATAAATCTCAAGATAGGCTTTTCTGGACTTTACATATAAAATTAATATCAACAGTTTTCTGATATTTCTTTCCATACCTATCCTTTTTAAAAATGAAAATCAAATAATATTTTAGATAATATTTGTCTCAAAATTGTCACACCAGATGCAATTTACCTTTTAACCTTAAATCTTTCAGTATCTCCCTTTCATTACCTCATTCCTCTACTGGTAAAGTGTGGTAGATAAAAATGTCATTTCATTTAAACAAGAGAACATTTACAGTTAAAATTAACTTTCCACTCCTGTTCTTACACTTGCAACAAAACTAGTAAAAATATAAATATAGTTGGAAGGGAAGTCATATATAACTTCTGATGTGTGAAACGGCCACTTCCCTTCCTTTTATTCAAAGTACTGTTTTCTTGCTGGTAGTTTATTCTTTCTTACAAAAACTGCTCATATTCATTATACACTTCACCCTTTACTCTGACCAACTACTTTTCATGTACTATAATTTTGCCTTCATTTTCTCATCCAAACATGAACACTCTCTCCCCTAGACACACTCTATTTTAGTGCCATGCCATGTCAATAGCATCAATCACCATTTGCACCATCAATCATGCAGTTATGCAGCAGTTGGATGACATCTGCCATAACACCCTTCTGTGATACAATAATGTACTTGAATTTTGATGCAAGAAGATATCGGTTTGCAGACTTGTAATCAATCACAGAATCTTTTCAAGCGGGATACCTTGGAAATATAACAAGTGTTAATCACACATTCTAGGGTATGTTTGGACATGAATATAACAGGTTCATCTTGTAAACTACTATTAAATAATTAAAATATAATTCATAATGATCCTAACAACCAATGTCACATTAGTTATTCCAAACAATATATTGCTTTTTCCCTTTTAATACTTTTTTGCCATAAATATCAGTTTCTATGGTTTTATTTTTATATTATTAAGTTTTAGCAAGACTTACAGTATTCTGATATCCAAAGCATAAAGATTAAGTAACCTCACATTTAATATTCCTCACTCTAGCACAATTAATGTAAGCAAATTTTATACAGTCATATTTTCTATGCATTGTTGATTGTGATTTCTGGCATACAGTAGAATCATAATATACCATATTAAATGTGAATAAAATATAAAGGGACATTTTCAAATGAAAATTAAAATAAAATATTATATTTAATGAGACTGTTTTAGCTTTCATTTGAAGTTAGATACCAACCTAAAATCTTTAAAACTCATGCTACTTCTTTTCACCTCTTCATATTTTAGCCTCTTAGCATTTTGTAATATCTATTGATATTTATTGATATGTCAATGTATTTATTTCAAAGGATGTGTGCTGCAAGGCTAGAAATAAACAGAAAAAATACTATGTGATTTGAGTTCCTGCAAAACCCAGAAGTTTTGTGAGAAGATACGATGTTTCTTGAGCAGTGCTCTCTTACAGATGGCAGAAATTTGGGAGAAAATATAGGTAGGTGTTGCTATGAATGTTTTATTACATTTTTCTTCACTGAGAAAATCATAGAATATAGAGAACAATGGAAAGGACAAGGAAAATCTAACTGTTCAGATCCGAGGGTCAGCCTTCCTTTCCTGTGAAGAAAAGTTCTATGGGGAGAGTGAGGAAAGAAAAGAATCCTCATAAACTGTCAGTAGGTATGTAGACTGTTTTGTTTTTTTTGTTTTTTTTTTCCCTATGGAAAAAAGCACTGGGTTGCCCACAATGTTAAAAATAAATCTACCATCTGATCCAGCAACTCCACCCAAGGTATCTACCCCAAATGAGATTAATAAATGCACTCCTATGGGGACTGCCCAGTGGTGCTAGGGATTAACTCACAACACTATGAAGCTATCAGCAGTCACTGCAGGGCAAGTTTGATCTCAGCCAGGCAGCTGACCCAGATGGCACAGCAAACCTCTCCTGTCTCCTGCTGTTCTCTGCAGCAGTATATTTCAGTCAATCTGCCTGTTCTGCTCCCCACTCTGTCTCTGAAGAATCCTCTCACCACAACCATCCTAACCCTGCACCTCTGGCTTGTACCCCAGTTCTTGTATACATAAATAAATCTTTATATATATATAAATATTTTATATTTATATAAATATTATATATATACACTCTTATGTTCATTTCAGCACTATTTACAATAGTCAAGTTATGGAAACAACATAAAACTCCAGTGACAGTTATATGGATTAAGAAGATATGGTGTGTATACACAATGGAATATTATTCACCTATTAAAAAAGAAAAGATTAATCTTTGTAATTTGCAACAATATAGATGAAACTGGAGGGGATTAGGCTGAGTAAAATAAGTCAGAAGGAGAAAGACAAATAAATACCACATGATTTCACTAATATGTGGAATATACAGAAATAAAATAAAGGAACTAACAATATTAAATCCTAAACAAACCTTAAAAATATGAATAGAGAATAGAAACTAATAGAGAGAGGAGAAGGCAGAGGGAGGAATATAGGGGGGAGGGAGCACAATAGTCAGATTAAAGGACTATTGCATCAGTGTTTTGGTGGTAGGTGTGGTGTGCTGCATACAACTCTGTGTGAACCAATTCCTCTAAATTGTATGCATTATGGTATACCAATTACCCCAGTAAAACAAACAAACAAAAAAAGGTAACAAGTATCATTAAGTTTTATATTAATTGAAGAAAAAGAAGGTAAAATATTAAAAGGAAAAAAAAACACTTTATGTAGAGGAGAGTGGGATAAAGATTCAGAAAGTCTACTTCTTGACACCACAAAGATCTGTCATTTGGTGAAGGAAGATGAGGCTTCCTAGTTAACATTTGCTACAGAAAATTTTATATTTGATAAAGTCTAATGTTTTCAAATATTCTGATTAATTAGAATTTTGGATTTCTCTGAAAAATTGGTATTCCAAATTAGTTAATATTTTAAAATATTTGAAGCTCTAAATATAAAATATAATACTTTTCAGGTTATCAACTTGTTACTTCTGTTCCAGTTCACACTGCTTTGGTATTTAGATTTAATTTCATGCATTAGGATATATTTCTTGATTTACTGATTAATGATATTGACTTAATGATTAGTATTAATCTATTCATATAATCCTTAATTGCTTTAGTCCATGCTTTTTTCTCCCTCTTTCAAGGAATAGCTACCTAATAACCTCATTAAATGTCTTCATCATTCAAGGTCTATTTTATGTGTTACCAGCTCCATGAAACCTCCTTAGTTTTCTCTCAAGAGAATTAGCTGTTTGTCCTTCTGTATTCTCATAATTCCATTATTCACTTCTCAAACTCCAGATTATACCATTCTGCTACTTTATACCACCCTACAATAGCACATTTCAGTAAAATAATGTTTACATTTTAAAATCTTCTCTAGCAAAGTCATTTTGTGGTTTGTAAAGTGGTAATGACTTATCCAGTGAGGTAACTAGTTTAGAATTTAGAACCATTCTTGTATGTGTGCATATATTTATATATACAAAACAAACACACACATATATATACTTCTACACTCAACATGTCTTCAGCTTTACTCTTATCTAACCAATCGTTTTCATTAATCAAATATTCTGTATAATATACACAATAAAGAAAAATGTCTACATGCAGATATGTAAATACTATAAGTTTCCACTTAATATTGTGTATTAGTTCTTGAAAACTGCAATTTTCAGGGAAACACAAAAAGAAAAAATACTATGGACTAATTAATAAAAGCAAGATTTAATTATTTAAATTACGAGTTTGGCCTGAAATCACCATCAATCTTCTAAGTAAAGACCTAAAACTCTTCTAAGATTCAATAATAATTTGCATTCCTGTAGTCATTCAATTTCTAACCCACTGATTTCAGTTTAAGGTTATGTAGTTTTTTCACAAAATGCACTTTATCAGAATATATTTTATATCTATTAATTTTGCTAAAGTATGTCAGTAGCATTACTCACATGGACTATGCATTATATATTTTAGCAATGACTCCCATTTTGAGGTTTATCTTCCCAAATCTAGTTCAGTCTTATTCACAAATGCATTTCTTCACTATAACATCATGTGTCTAAAATTGTATAACTAAGGATTTTCAAGAAACTGACAAGATGAAGAACTTAAATTAAGAAAGTATATTGTTATCAATTTAGAAAAATAAAGACAATGTTGTGCTTTCAATAAGTATATGTCAATTTGGAGTATATAAAATTCAAGAATAACTTAGACTTGATCAAACTTATAGGGTTTAGTGCTGAACAGACTGACCTGTAGACCACATAAGTATATGTTAAAAATCAACTTGAACCTTGTATCTGTATAAGTAGCATAGCATTTACTATTTTACATTGCAATTATTTCTCCATATACTTATATCTTACTCTGGATCTTTAGCTGTGCCTTTTTATGTGACTAAGTCACAAACTCAAGTATAAGACTCCAGTAGATTCTCATTTCACGTCATACTGAATGAATCTAGAGATATATTAGTATATGAATCGATATAGACACCACTTGATGGCCAACAAAATTGTCCTTCTTGACAATATTCTAACACAAATGAGGCAAGTTCTAAATTCTGCTCACTTTACAATTAAAAGAAAACAAATAATATGCATTTTAAATTTTCCATTAAGAAATATATCCAAGAACATATTATAGCATACTGCATGGCATATATAATAAAGACATATATAAGGTAATTCTTAACTTGGAAATACTTTTTCTTTCCCAGGAGATCTTTTTTAAGTCTGGAGACATTTTCTAATGCCACAACTGGGCTAGAGATCCATTAGATAGAAAGCAGGAATGCTGCTAACAACCTTAAAATGCACAGGGATGGCCCCTAAAACAAATAATTGTCTGCCACCAAAGTAAAAAGTTCTGAGAAACTCTGATTTAGAAGACTTATAAAGGAATATGAAAAATACTATACTTACAGGGTTGTAAAACAGTATAAGGAGAAAGTCATCATCTCTACTTTAGATAGTCATAGAAGGCTGAGAGAAGAGGGACACAAAAGTTCCCGGTTCTATTTGCCAAGAATTTAAGATGATGGAAGATGTGGTATTTTCCATAGAGAAAACATATGCAGTTATATTGTACTTTTTGAAAGTTCTAGTTCTACACTTTGCTTTTAGGAAGACCTACCTGTTTTTGCCAAGTGAAATAAGTCTAAAGATGTGTTTTGCTTTTGCAAAAAAAAAAAAAAAAACACAAAATTCCTGTCAGAATTTTTTTTTTTTTTTGCTACAGCACTTTAAGAGAGAGAGTACATACTTCCTTCTGGAAACTTCAAACAGGTTCTGTATTTATCATATCATTTCTGCATTTACTATATACGTTAGTTAAAATTTTAGGTATTATTAGTATGAATCTGCATATTATTTTTTGGATTTGAAAAAAAACTCAGAATTGTTTCCATTTAAATGAATGGTAACTGGTTGCTTTGTTTACATCACTTTAAGTTAAAAAATGTTTCATAGAAACAATCTGCTTTTAATAACAGAGGAAACCTGAATGTATGAAAACAGACATAAAGTGTGATATGGTTGTAGTCTATGAGAGTTAGCATTGTGCAAAATGATCCTGCAAAGTGACACACAGATCACCCTAAATGAAGTGAGTAATGTCATTCGTTTGACACTGACATTATACATTATACAAAGAAGAGATTGAATTCTAGAGAAAACTGCTATGATGTTGGATGATTTTAACAATAGAATATAATCATTTTTTCATGAGTTTTAATAGAGATAGATTTTCAGCTATTGACTTTGCACCTGTTGCAACAGTCAGGGGACAGATACAGGTAAGGGGCAGTAGGTATAAAAGAGGATGGGGTAAGACAATGGGCAGTAAATTATCACCTCCGGTAGACTGAAGAATTTTAACTTCCATTTGTCCTACGGGTGCAAATTGTGAGGGGGGAATTCTCAGTGATCCCTTCCTCCAGGTCAGCTCCACAGTTCTGTCTCTTATGATCTCTGCCCACTTCTACTCTAAGCTATTTTTAATCACAAGATACAGAGCTAGGCTTAGATTGCAGTTGATACAGGGTCACAGATCCTGCCTTGTTCTTTTTCCCTTCCAAGCACTGAGTCTTATCCTGGGATGCCTGTTCCTGTTGGCAGGTGTTTTAACTCTGTGTTTGTTCAAGTATTTCTTTGGGTGTGGGAGAGGAATGTGGGAGAGAGTGGCAGGTATTTTGACTATATCCACCTCTGCTTCCAGTAATAGTCTCTCTATAAGGAAATCCAGGTGCTCTGAGCCAAGTAGGTTAAAACTGTTCTATGTTAAGAACCTCAGACTTAAGCCAATTGTCCTTGCTCTTTGTCCACATCTCTGAGATGCTCCATCAATGAATGCACCCTCCATCTTGGGCACCTGCTCATGTATCTTCTTATCCAAGTTAGTGCCAGGTCTGTAGGAGCCAACTGAAATGTTGTGGCCAGTCAGTCAGTCAGTATTTTTTTCTTAATTAATTAATTTATTTTCTTACAATATTTGCTTTCTTTGCTAGGTATAGTCCCTATAGAGTTTCCACTACCAATTCACCCAAGCACCATCACCACAGACACTTGTGCTATTCCCTTCCAGGCCTTGATCCCAATCCCTCCCTCTTCCCTGCACATGACTCTAAACTAGGACCATTCACAGAAACATGGTCAGAGCTTGAAGCAATTATTCTCAGTGAAATAAGTCAGAAGGAAAAAGAAAAAATACTGGGTAGTCTCACTTATAGGAGGATTATAGGGGATCATCGAGGGGAAAAAGTAACAAAACCACAACAGAGTAAAAAAATATATAAACAGAAAACTACAAACCAGCCAGTATTTTTAACAAGCTTTGTAAAACAGTCACTACACCCTTTCTTGGTTCTTTGGCCCCATTATTATCCTAAACAATGTTTGTTCGCTTAAGGTTATTCCTACCTCTTTTCAAAGAACAAAATCTTCAATTATGTGTTTTCAGTTATTCTCTCAGGGATTTCTGATGTTGTGTTATAGCTGTTTTGTTGTGAATATCAGGAGGAAGTGAGTCCGCTGTCTTCACTATGTCACCATCTTGCTGAACAATACTCATTTCAGTTTTAACTCTAACATCAAAATTGGGTAGTTATTGATAGAGAGATGCATCTTTCTATCTCTTTGTCTTTTATTGATTTATTTGCAAAAACATTCATGTATGTAAAATTAACATGAAACCCATATATTATAAATTAAGGAATACTATTCATAATAAATGTGTACACATATATTATTTATAAGTATGTATTGCCATTTTAATGTCTATGTATTAAGGTGCTAAATAGAGATAAAATAAATTAGTATATTTGAGGTAATCATGTTCAATATTTATTCTCAATAAATAGTTTTGAGCAGTATAGAAAAAAATCATCTGAATCAAGTAAAATATATCAAGTATTTATAATTAGTGAATTAACAGTTTTTGAACATCTTATATCAATTTTATGAAATGTAAATAATTGTTTTTTTCAGATTTATCCAATTTTGTAAGTTAAATAACTAATAAGCAATGATTCACTTTGCATTTAGTCTTAAAAAGTAAATCTTATTGATTTTCAATTAAAATAGTGAAATTTATTGTTTATTTGACTTAGAAAAACTATTTCTCTAAAATACAGTCGATTGATATGTGGGAGTATATCTTTAGTTGTAATAGTCAATTATATAATTGGCACTGAGGAAACAAACAAAAATGTGCTAATATGGAAACATTATTCCTTACCTTGTTTAAATATAAAATTTATATTCAGTTGGCAAGAATGTTATTATGCAAAATATCAATAAAATAAGCATATTGGAAACAGACTGAAAATTCACATTCAAATTTGAGATTCTCGGTGTTCTGATTTATTTAGATAATAACCAACCAGCTGCCTAAGGATTATATGCAGGAGCTGAGTTAATAGTGACATAAATGGAAATACTTAATTTTAAACTCTACTATTCCATGATACACTTGATGTTTTAAAAATATATAAAATTATTAAATTGCAAAAAGCAATCTCATTGACAGTAAATTGCCTTTTTTTTTTTTTTTTTCCTGGCAACCTTGAAACCCAGATGCTAAGCACTGGAAGATATTTCTGCCAATAGCAGCATCTGGCGTGCTGGCAGACTCCATAAGCAATTTTGTTTTACAGCTTTAAAGCAGCTTCTGGGTCTATTACATGGTTAATCTGATGGGCTGTCTGGGCTGTATTGTCCTCCTGGATGCCATATGCCAACAGCTAGAGATGCAGTGAACTGTCTGCCCATTAGAACTGCTATAAAGAGCACACCTGAAAAAATCAGCTGCAAAGAGCATACTCTATTTCTTTTCAACCATTGCAGTATCAATAATGAGTGACCTGACTTACTAGTGTTAAAACATGCCAAAAATAGTCAATGCCCTTTGAGAACTACAGAAGACTAGAAAAGTATAAATAATAAAATATTCAGGAAATCATTGTATTGTTTGATACTGAAACAGGTATTTGCAATATTTCCCCATGCAAGAGAAGGAACATAAAATTAGGTGTAGAATTGTGAGGGTGAAAGATTCCAATTTTATTACCACTCTGTGCCAAATGGCTCATGAAAGGACAAATTCCCTGAGTGGTAGGGATTGTGTCTAAGTCTTTTTTACATTTTCTGTATCTACCAGAATATATAAACATAGTAGAAATGAAGTAAGTGGCTTTAAATAAATAAAACCTCACAGCAAAGCTTCACATTTTTGTGCTTCACAGATACTGTGAAATATACACAGATTTTTACCAAATGAGCAACCCTGTGCTGAGAAAATCTATTGGCCTATGTGCACATTTTGATAGATCTAGAAACATGTAGGTTTTTCCTCATTATTATTATCTACTGTGGTAATCTATGATCAGTGATTTTTGTGGTATTACTATTGTAATTAATTGGGGGCACTATGAGTTGTACTTATATTAGCTAACACCACTAGTGACTTAAAGAAAATTAGTCTACTATTTTACAGTTCCGATATACATTTGACCTGAATCTCATCAGGCTAAAATCAAGGTGCTGAGAGAGCTGTGTTTCTTGAGACTCATTTGTATTTCTTTTTGTTTATTGGTATAAAACAGTTCCTTGCAGATGTATGATTAAAGCCCTTATATCCTTGATGGCGATTAACTGAGGACCATCTTGTATTTTGCAGGAAACCCACATACTTTGTTTTATGGTCCTCTTTATCCATTTTCAAAGGCAGCAACAGTAGGCTGGTAGCGCTCCTACCTAGAAACTCTCCTTTTCTAAGACTCATCTTTCTGACACAGTCTTGTTTAGCAAGTTTCTTTTAAGAGTCCATGTGATTACAATGAAACTGTCCAGATAATCCAGAATAATTTCTCTATCTTATTGGTCAAATGATTAGCGATCTTAATTCCAATTGCAAACTTCATTCCATTTTTTTTTTGTAACAGAAACTATTCAGATTTCAGAATCAGGACACGGACATTTTATTCTGCACACCACAACACCTAATTACTAGGAAAAGACACAGAATAGAACTGATAAAGTTTCCCAGCTGAACTCCAAGAAAGAGATCTAGAAACAAAAGAAAGCTTATTGATTCAAATGATCTTAACACTGTGAGAAAAATAAATTAATAAGGTTTCAGTAATGCACTGTTTTATATAATGAGAGGTCAAAAACCCCAAAATGTAACAAGAAAAACTCCCCCAAATCCCGGGGCTGTCACATGAAAGAGTTAGGACTACTATTCAGTATTCTTTGTTGTAATATATTGTACTTATATTACGTCATCCTCCCTTATCTGTTTCTGGTGCAACTACAAGTACACAGTCTATTTTATAGGTGATAGGAAACTTAATGTTTCATAAATAATAAAAATAGATATAAGATTATAATGACATATGTTAAATATCAAAATATTAAACTGCAATGGGTAAAGGCTATAATTTCATCCAAATAAAACAAAACAATGCAACCATGTATTCCACTAGCAACTGCTTTAGAACATTGTTCATGTAAATCCAGGAGAAAACAACTGGAAGTTGATAAATCAATTTCAGGGACACTCACTACACCAGGGTCTTGCCTTCATTGTGTATAACGAGAATGTTTCTGTGGCCCCCACCAAATTCACAATAAACTGCTTTTACATGTCTTTATACTTGCCTCACAACAAAATAAAATATAATTTTATTGAAGGAGCCCAGCAATTAGAGATATTTTCTAATCCAGAAAATTTAATAACTAATAATATTACTGAGACTATATAATTTAAAGTTGAAGCACTCAATTGCTGCCTTCTCTTCACACCACAAATGTCCACTGAATAAGTGATCCAAAAGGCTCCTACGGTTAATTTGACAAAGAAGACCTGCCTTCAGAATCACTATAGTTCCTATTTGTCATTCTGAAAATGCAGATGGACTAGACTTGCTAGTCAAGAACTTTGTAACAGATCCTGAGTTCCTCATTCAGCGACCAATGCCTTGAAAAGAATTAAATACTATTTTATTGCTGTCTAGTTTCTCTTATATATGGCATTTTCTAACCTGGACATTGGGAAGACACAGTGCTTATGTTCCAGTTCACTGAAACTAATATTTTCATATTCTATTATTTAAGAAAGTGATTGAATAATGTTTTAAAATTCGTTTATAAAAAAGAGAATTATATATTAAAGGAGATAAATGCTTTTCAATAAATTTGCTCACTCCTATGATGAATTTTAAAATTTTCTGCAGGAATTTCATATTGAATAAAAATATTTCAAGTTAGTGATATTTTTAGATTTTTTTTGTATTATGAAACAATAGCAAATATATATATTTAAGGTACATAAAATCATGTTTATGCATGTATACATTGTGAAATGATGGAATGGTTGCCACATCATTTCAAGTTATATAATATTTATAACATCTCACATAGTTACTATTTTTTGAATTTTTTTAAAGATTTATTTTTTAGAGATTTATTTATGCATATAAGAATTGTGGTACAGGCCTGAGGTCTGGAATGGGAAATGAGAGGATTCACTAGAAACAAAAGGGAGAGCAGAACAGGCAGATCTACTGAAATATACTGCTGAGGGGAGCAGGAGGGGAGACAGGAGAGGTCTGCTGCACTATGGGTCACCTCTCTGCCCTGGGTGGAATTTGTGCTGCAGTGGCTGCTGACAATTTTACAGTGCTGCGAATTAACTCCTTGTGCCACCAAGAAGGCCCTCATAGTTATTCTCCTTGGTGTATGGTGAGAATACACTTTACTAGCAAATTTCAGGTAGATTATATATTACTAACTATAATCACTTTGAAGCACAGTAGGCCTCCAGAATTTGTTCATCTTGTAACTGAAAGTATGTATCCTTGATAAGCCCCTCATAATTCTATTCTACTCTGTTATTTTGAATTTGACCTTACTAGATTCCACATGTAAGTAAGATCATGAAGTATTTGTGTTTCTGTGCTTTTCATTTAATATCCTCCCAGTGTAATGAATGTCACAAATAGCTGTATCTTCTTATTTTTAGATTTGAACAATATCCCAATATGTGTGTGTACATATATATCACATTTTCTTTATCCATTCATTCAACAGTTTTTTTTTTTTTTCCTTTATTGCTGTGAATAATGTTGTAGTACATGAGGTGGGAATGCAAATATCACTTTGAGCTGGTCATTTTGTTCCCTTCCTATGTATATGCAGAAGTGAAATGCTGTATCATACAGTAATTCTATTTTTAGTTTTTACTCCATATGATTTTCTCTAGTAGACAACATTATGTATTAATGTACAAATATACCAATTCATATTTCCACCAACAACATATAAATGTATGCTTTTCTCCACATCCTCACTAACACTTTTTTATCTATAGTGATCCTAGCAGATGTGAGGGTGATATTTCATTGATATTTTTATTTGCACTTCCCATATGATTAATGATATTGAGCATCTTTCTACGTGCCTGTTGACCATTTGTATGAATTCTTTAAAGAAATGTCTGTTCATGTCCCTTTCCCACTTTTTAATTGTGTTATTTTCTTGTATTGAGTTTATTGAGTTCCTGGTAAATTTTGGATATTAACATTTTATCAGTATTTGGTTTATAGGTATTTTCAGTTATTCTGTAGTATTTTCTTTCATACAGCCAATTTTTTATCTTGCTATTCAGAAACTTTTCTAAGTTTGGTCTATTAATAGTTCTACTTATTTACTTTTGTTGCCTGTGCTTTGGTGTCAAATCAAAAAAAAAAAAATTGGCAAGACTAAATCTTAAAACTCACTTATAATAATTTTCTTCTAAGAGTTTTACAGTTTCAGGTCTTAAATTGAAGTATTTAATCCACTTTGAGTTCATTTTTGTGTGTGGTATAGGGTTTAATGACATTCTTTGGCATGTGAATACTCAATTTTTCTACCATCATTTGCTGAAGAGACTTTTTTTTCACTGTTCCCTTGACATTGTTGTGGAAGATAATTTATGCACAGTTTTATTTCTGCACTCTCTATTCTGACCCATTCTTTCAGGCAAACAATATATTTAAACAAATTTTCAATATTGCCCATTGCCAAAGAGAAAGCATAAAATATGGAAATTAGTTTTGTTCTTAAGAAGATAATAAAACTGCTAGGTGAAAATTTCTTCCGCATTAGCATGTCTCCTCAATCTCCTTCACTACTGCAATGTTTCTATATTTTGTTCTAATCAGAGAGTCAATTTTCAGATTGTTACCAATGAATTACAAGACAGTATTTAGAATTCTTTGTTTAGAAATTCTTAGAATTTATTGAAGTTTGGGGTACTTACTCTTAGGTAAAAAGCAATCAATGACTACAAAAATTCCCAGGAAATAAAAAATAGCAGCACGAACAGCTTGCTCTTTTTTTTTTCTATTAAAGGACATGCTATTATAATATAATATATCCAGAAAGAAAACCTACAGAGAATACACCTTTGTTTTATTAATCAGCTAGTCAATAACTCTCAGGCAATTTGAGACTTCTAGAAAACCTGTTAATGGAAAATTTAAAATTTTGAAAGTTTTAAAACATGAAAATATTCTATGAAGCCAATTTTTATGGACAATTACTAAAATACATGGGGAAATCATGTCTTTGTGGATCACAGGTAGAGTTCACAATCTTGTAATACAATTTACCTGCTGTGCTTTGCCTATGATTGGTAGCCCAAAGGCATCATTTTGAGTGGGATCATATTGTTTAGGAGTAGTAGCTCATGCTGTTCTACTACAAAGCAATCAGTAGCACAGAGATCAATTGGACTGATAGAAGAAAAAGGAAGAGGTGGTTGAAATACTATTATTTCTGATATTAAAGATCTTAAGAGGGAAAATATTGAGAGTAGTTTGAATAGAAATTCTGTTCAATTTTGTAAAATATTTTAACATATTTATGGCTTAATAAATTTCAAGTAAAAAAAATATCTTCAAAGCCTATATTTGGATAGGTAAAATGTGTCACAAAATATCATATGCATGACGGGCCTCCCTGGTGGCACAGTGGGTTAAGCAACACACTATGAAGCAAACCGCAGCCACTGCAGCACGAGTTCGATCTTGCCGCTGGCCAGGGACTGGACCCACATGGCATAGCAGAACTCTCCTGCCTGGCCCGCTGCTCCCCTCAGCAGTATGTTTCAGTCAGTCTGCCTGTTCTGTTCCCCACTGTCTCTGGTGAATCCTCTCACCTCCCTGGACTCTGGCCTGTACCCCAGCTCTTGTATGCATAAATAAATAAATCTTTAAAAATCATATCATATGTAAGTTCAAACTTTGCTCCTTGGTGGTCTAGTGGTTAGGATTTGACAAATTTGTTAATACCAATAAACTGATTCAGCAAAACTTATTTATAAAGTATTGGGAAATCTACTATTTTCATAAGCTTTCCTCAATAAAATAAATGTAATATATATGTTTAAGACCATTTTATATGTATATCACAAGGAATTTTAGTTATGTGTTTTTATTTTTCATCGCTCAAGGCTTTTCAAATATTTATATAAACATGAGAAAGAATGCTAAGCAATTATACCTTCATAAAAATGAGCATTATTCATCTAATATTCAGATTAAGATAGATACCTTTTACTCTTAATTTTAAAAAAATGTTTACATTTTGGGAAATTGATAAAAGATTAATATAGAAGAGATTGACATTACCTATATTGTATAATTAGGTTTTGTGATTTTGGAAAAGTAAGATTATTATATATAATAGCTGCATCATGAGTTATAGTATTAAATGTTAATATGAACATTAGTGATGTTCATATCATACAATATGAACTTAATAATAGTTACAAGTCAAGATATCAATATGTTAATTATGAAACTCATAGAGGAACACCTTGGTACAAAATATTTCACAAATTGAATAGAACTTGCCTCAGCTTTACATAGGATAAGTGTTTGATGAAATACAATAACCAAAATGAGATATTTGGGCCTCCCTGGAGGTGCAGTGGGTTGAGCCCTGCACTGTGAAGCATCTGTGGCACAACAGTGTGAGTTCAATCTCCTGCCAGAAGGGGATCCATATGGCACAGCAGACCTTAAAAAATAAGTTGCAGTGGGCCTCCCTGGTGGTGCAAGGTGTTAAGATCCAGCACTACGAAGCTATCAGCTGCCACTACACACAAGTTCAATCTCTGACCAGTGGTAACCCACATGGCACAGAAGACCTCTTCTTTCTCTCCTGCTGCTCCCCTCAGCAAAGTATTTCAGTCAATGTCTGTTCTGTTCCCTTCTCTGTCTTGTGAATCCTCTCACCACCCTTATCTCTGACTGTACCCCAGTTCGTATATGCACAAATAAACAAATCTTTAAAAAAAAAGAAAATAATTTGCATGTGCATATTTAAAATCTTTGTAATATATCTTTCTCTCTTGTAGAACCACACTTAACAGCAACATTGTTTGTTTAAAAGTTTCACCTATTCTTCACAAAAACTGGATACTGTGAAGGCATGTCTCCTCCCCTTTATATATCAAATTATCAAATTAAAATGAGGTTACTGGCATTGTTTCAGTTATATTTAAATATTTTTAAATTTCAGAAACTTTCTTTTTTCTTAAAGATTTATTTTTATTTATGCATGCATGTACAAACTGAGGTGTATGTCAGAGATGCAGGGGGTGAGAGGATTCATCAGAGATAGAGTGGGAAGCAGAACAAGTGTTCTGCTGAGAGGAGTACCAGGCAAGACAGGAGAGGTCTGCTGTGTCATGTGTGTTAGCTCCCTGGCCAGGGATTAAATTCATGCTGCAATGGCCTGAGATATCTTGATAGCACTAAGAAAACCTCTGTGTCACATTTATGAAGAAAGACCTTCATAGAATTTCTAAAAGTTCTAAGATTAGAATTCATGACACTGCTCATATATCTATCTTTATCTATTTATCTATATATTGTATTTTGTTTATGCAACATTGTGTTATATACATGGTTATGAATTATATCAAAAATAAATTTATATAGTCAATTCTGCAAAATTTTACTACTTTGTTTCCTATATTTTTTTAGATAAAGATGTATTCTTTAAAATATCAACTTTCTTACTATTTTTGTCTGATACTTCCATAAATCTTTGACAGAATGAAAATGAACCATACCTTGCAAGGTGATGCCTTGTAATGAAAAATCCTTTATATTAATGTTATCATAAATTTGTGAAATCACTAAAAGACTAATTTTCATAATGTTCACATGTAAAACTTAGGATGATAACATTGCCTGTTAACTTTTTCATATTCAGTAATCCATTTTCTAGTCTCAGTAAATTTACAAATTGCCCCTTGCTTTCATTTTTTTCATGTTAAGATTTAGCAACCTAAAGCTAAATTCCTATAGTTTTTTTTTTTTTTTTTTTTTTGGTTGCATTTGCTAACATAACAGCAACCTCTTCTAGTCAAAAATTGTCCTCTTGCATATTAAAGAAACTGTTAAATTCCATCACACACACACAAAAAAAAAGTCTTTGTAAAAATATACTCAATACAAGTGGCCTGCAAATTGCATCCCAAAAAGACTGCAGGGGGTAATTGCAATTTCCCTATAAGTAAACAAATTCTTCTTTCACACCATAGTTTCCAGGGATGTACTGTCAGTGGGTTTCACAGCATCAAGTTAGAAATACATAATGAAAGGGAGGAAATAAAGAACTATTTAAGTTATACTGATCAAGAAATAGAACCATATTTTTCTACAGAACTGCTATTTCTCAGCAGGTTACATGTGTACAGGCTGATATACATTCCAGATCCCACAGGCTCTTGAAACTCAAAGACCTCAATGTCCTTGGCCTGCTTATGACTTACAAGAGACATAAATATAGGTTGGGGATTAAATAGAGGCATTGCATGTTGCAAATTTTAAATTGTCAATTAAACAGCATCATTGAATCCTAAGTAGAACTGCCAAGGGCATGTTTGTCTGAAAAAGAATGGATTAGCACAGACATTCCCCAGTGACATTTAAGATACATATCTGTGATTCAGGACACTTGAGGATCCCTATCTAAACAATGCTATCACATTTCAAGTGCTGGAAGCAATTTTTGTTTTAGTAAACTGAAAAACCCTGTATCAAACAAAGAAAAACTCTCAAAACATACTTAACTGTGTAAACCAGTTGTCAGCAGCATTTGCATTCATTATACATACATGTGATATTAAGCAGATTAAACAGATAAAAAATGCAGCCCCCTTGGATATGGTTCTATTGAATATAAAATAAAGGATGGACTGTCATTTGTATACTTTTACAACATTTCATATTTTGTGAAGATAGTTAATTTGTTTTTACATCAATAGAGATTAACAAATACAGGACTATAAACACTTGAGCTGACAAAAACTTTGTTTCATGTTTTGACTTACCCAAACTATGTTTCCTTTCACAGAGATTAAAAATTTAAAAAATACAGAAATAATAGATTTGTGAGTTCTATCATTGGTAAAGGTTTCAAAAAAATTTTTGTAACATAAGATCGTGCACTTCAGTTGTATGTTATCACACCATACTCACCACTAAAACACCTATAGATCCCTACTATAATTCATGTGCCCCCTCCCCACTTTTCCTTTTCCCCACTTTCTGCCATTCTAATAGCCTCAATTCTAGGGTCAGACTTCTAGAGCTTATAAATGGTTTCTATCTTATCTTGTTATTATGTTTCTTTATATTTTCCATTTGAAACTATCCAGTATTTGTATTGTTCTTTCTGACTTATTTTGTTTAGCACAATCCCTTCCAATTCAAACCATGTTGATAGAACTGGCAAAAATTTATCTTTTTTTTGGTATGAGTAATATTTCATAGTGCATATATACCACATCTTTTTAATCCAACTATCTGTCATTGAACAATTAGGTTGTTTCTGTAACTAGGCTACTATATATAGTATAGTAATGAGGACCTCCCTGGTGGAAAAAGGGGTTAAGCACCACACTATGAAGCATCCACAGCAGCCTCTACAGCACAAGTTCGATCCCCAGCCAGGGAGAGGACCCACATGGCGCAGCAGACCTCTCCTGCCTCACCTGCTGCTCCCCTCAGCAGTGTACTTCAGTCAATCTGCCTGTTTTATTCCTCACTGTCTCTGGTGAATCCTCTCACCCCCTACACCTCTGGCCTGCACCCCAGTTCTTATATGCACAAATAAATAAGTCTTTAAAAAATATATATATAGTACAGCAATGAACATAGAAGTGTATACATGCCTTTGAATTAGTGTTTTTGTATTCTTTGAGTAGATACTTGGGGGGCATTTCTTTATTATATGGTAGATTTATTTTTAATACTTTAAGAAATCTCCTTACTATTTTCCATAGGTATTGGAAAATGTTTAAATGTTCTTAATTATATTTTTACTTTGATTTATAAATTCAATAATATCATATATGTAAACACATCACAATATGATGAATAGTTCCTTTTTACAAGAAGATATACATGAGCAAATGATTTGTAATAGGTTTCAGAAAAATTGAAAATGCATTGTTTAGAGAAAAAGGACATCAATTTTATTTTGAGAGGATTTGTACATAAGTCATGTAAGGGATGTTGATTTCTATAGATTTAGAATTTGTTAGATTTATCGATATAATGTTCTAGAAAATAAGTATTTCTAGGAATACATATTTCTAGAAAATTAGACTTAACTTATGATAGTGATATTGATGCTGGCATGTCGGTTAAGGTGATCACAGATGCTGCTGCCGCCGCCTCTCACTCTGGTAATCACCATGGGTTCTTGCCTTATGAAGCCCTAAAAAGGAATTTACTACAGACTTTTCATATTAGTAAGCAAAGAGAAGCAAACTTTATCTTGGAAAGTTAAGAAAGGTTGTTTTAGGGAAAAAAGGTAAAGAGGAAAGACTCCCAGTTATAAGGTGCTTGGGAGGGGCAAAGAGAGGGGAGGTCAAGTAGAGGCTGGGGGAATATATGCCTTCTTTGCCTAATTATTCTGAAGCTCCTTTGTGATTGGTTGGTTTTTGGTGGTCTCACTTAATCTATTACCATGCCTGTGGAATCTTCCATTTCTGGAATCTTCCTAATTTACATCCATTATCTCTCCTTTGCTCTTGAATGTCCTTTTGTTTCTAGTCCTAGGATGCTAACTAGTTCCCTTTAGAATTTTGTACTCCCCATCTCTGGATCTTCCCTTCCCTTTTGTTCGCCTTAACTCTAAAGCTTAAATTCTCCAGGTCCCCACCTGTCCCTGAAACTAATCATCCAGGCCTCAATATTGATGGTAAAACAAATATAAACTTCTAAATTTGTAAAAGTAGAAAAGAGAAATATCAAATTAGGGGAGGTAACTTTTGATAAAATATTATTATATTTAGATGGCATCATTTTTTTTTTTTGCACTAGTGAACTATATCCTGATATTGACAAACTATGCAAATCCTCCTTTACATTGTGCTGTTCCTGTGATAAAGTTTTACCACTAAAATGCAGCAACACAAATGTTCTTTCAGTTCTAGATCTAAAATTTCAAGAAGACCTGACAGTTTGTGCTCTCAAGCACTGAAAGGCAACTACCATAGAAGATCATAAATAACCCTGAAACAATCATGATGAGAGAAAGCACAAGAAATTACACAACGGTACATAAATGGATGTAAACAACACCCGTTGCTGTCAACACCAACTGAGCTATCAGACAGTAGCCAGAATCAATTATTAACCATCAAATGACATTTAGAATTCACAGCTATTCCAAAGCACCAGCAGAAATAAAGCAACAAAATTAGCCAGTCCAAATAATTGTCATAAAAAATACATTACTATTTATATCATCTTAAGTCACTACATTTTTAGTTTAAATGATTTTAGCAATTGTTAAATTTAGCAACTTAATGCTGATAAATATTGATATTACCATCACATTAGTTAAAATTTTGCTTCAGTTCATTTTAGTTGAAAGATTATGTTCCAAACCCACAAATACTTCATATTAATGGCAGCTCTAATACTGACAGTTGCTAAAACATCAGGGCAACATGGAGACCAAGTGAAACATTGTTAGAAACATTCAGAAGGTTGTAGGGCTAACAAAGTTCTTAGATTTCAAGCTTTAAAAGAGCCAGAGAAACCAGAGCCACCTGGGAGAAATCATTGTGTCCTTGGTTTGAAACAGGGTGGTCCCCAGGAAAAGGGGAAGTTCCAGGATCCCGGTCCTGTCCTAAGTAGGGTGAAGCTAAGCAGGGATAAGAAGAAGCTGGAGAGAGGAAAACAGAAGGAAGAAAGGAAAAAGGAAGCAGGATGGAGAGCAGCAAGGAAACATGGAGGAAGCACGTGGAGCAGAGAGGCATATGAAGAAACTGCTTGCTTCCAATCTGGACTGGTTGGAAAAGATGTGGATGAAAGACCCATGGGGAATTTAATAATTCCAGCTTTTATCTTAATTTTAATTTTGCTCTTTTCCTCCAGGATTTGTCTGATTCTTTCTGACCCTGTTCTATGGGTCTCCACTAAATGGTCATTTAGACTTATGGTAGACTTGTCCTTTAGACAAGGCTTTTGGGCCTTGCTTTGGGCCAATCCTGTTTAACTAGACTTTTACCCTCAAAAAGATAGATAACTATATTCTTTGTCCTTTCTGTATTGTTCCCTAATTATATTAAAGTTCCTTTCCATTAAAGGCCTTATGTTTATCTTAATATAGAGGGTAGCAGAACCCATTTAAAGAGGGTAGGTTTAGGGGTTCTGGGGTGCCCCTCTCCCTGCCCTGTAACAGATTAAGCCAACAAATTGCTATCCTGCCTAATATATAAAGGTAGAAAATATATATATACTAAAGTTTAATTTTGGTTACAGTTGAAATAGTAAAATTAATCATTATCCTTTAAATATTACAAATATATACATATGTGTGTATTTGGTTATAGAATTCTGCTAGATATTTCCATTCATACAATCATTATCTGTGAATAAATCCAACCTTGGTTTTAGATATATGATTGCTGGGCCTCCCTAGTGGCCTAGAGGTTAAGTGTTAGTGCTACCACTATGAAGGTCCACATCACAGCCTGCGTTCAATCCCCAGCCAGAAAACTAACCCACAAGTCGCAATAGACCTTGTCTCACTTGCTGTTCCCATTAAAAGTGTATTTAAGTAGATCAGCCTATTCTGGTTCCCATTCTGTTTCTGGTGAATCCTCTTACCTCCCACACTTCTGGCCTATACCCCAGTTCTTCTATGCAAAAATAAATACATGATTGCTATTTTAAAGTTTAAGACAGTGATTTCATTATGCCCCAGATGTGAACAAAGAATTTAGCAAATGAGTAAAGGCAGACAGTTAAGAACAGGGTCAAGGGCCTCTTTAGTGGCACAAGGGGTAAAATCTTAGCAATATGAAGATATCAGTAGCCACTGCAACATGAGTTTGATCCCTGGCCAGGGAGCTAACCCACATGATGCAGCAGACCTCTCCTACCTTGCCCGCTGCTCCCCTTGGCAGTGTATTTCAATAGATCTGCCTGTTATGGTCCCCACTCTGTCTCTGGTGAATCTTATCACCCCCTGCACCTCTGGCCTGTACCCAAGTTCTTGTATGTATAAATAAATAAAATAAACCTAAAAACAAAAAAAAAAAGGGAGGGTAAAGCCCCAAGCATTTTATAGCTTGATTAAGAAATACTTTGTTGGAGCCAGTAGAGTGTCCTACTCCAACTCAATTAAAATGGCATGTTCAGAACACCAATGCAATAACACAACACTAAAGAAGCAGATAAAAGCCAGTTTGGTGAAGGTAGGCCTGGTAATGTGGGCAAATTCAGTGGGCCTGGGTAGATTAGGAGACCCAAAAACTCAGTGGATGTCATAGCCTAGGAGATCCTGCAAACCCAGCAAAACAGCGAGAGGCACAACGTGAAGACACCCAAAAGCCAAACCCCCAATCTTTGCCCACTTTACTCTTAAGCACCTGCTTCTCCCCCTTCAGTGACTAACAACTCAGAACACCTTTCTACTCAGTGTGTTTTCCTGCCCTTCTTCTTGTCTATCAGTAAATGTTGTGCTTTTGTATAAGTCTGTGCTCTACATTGAATTTTTAACTGGCCAAAGACAAGATCTGAGAAAGAGTCCACCTGGAATCTTCAGACTCTTGGCCAACTCCCCAAAACCCCAAATCATCCATACACCTAAATCCTTAGTGCCTTATTCTTATATAACTGTAGTAGGTACCTACCTACATTTCTTCTCTGCTCATCATTCATTTTGTATTTTGTCACTAAATTAATCTTCATGCAATTGATACCTTATACACTTATTTTGTTTGTTCAAAGATCTATGGTAGCATCAACGTTATCACATATTATAATCTAAATCCTCTATAAAAGGTTATATAAAATTTGTTTATGTGCTATATGTGTGTGTGTGGGTGTGTGTGTCCTTTTATATTATCTCCTAAAATAAGTGAGTTCATTCTAGGACATTGGTACTTTTCCATATCCCCAAAACACATGTGGAACTTATTTTCTGGACTGTGATCACATCTCACTAGCTACCTGAAATGCCCTCTTCAAGGTGTCTTCTTGCTAACTTTCAAAAATAGTTTTTATACAGAGTGGTCTTCAATTTTATTTTTTTGCTCAAGGACACTTAAGACAATGATGAAAATCAATACAATTCTAGTACATTTAAAGTAGTATCTTATAATGTCATCATGAATATAAATATATGAAAGTACATTCTAACATGTCACATAAAATGGTTACATAAGACTTTAAAGCATACCTGCGCTTACTGCAATCTGTGTTCAGTAATTTTAAATACACCCTCATATATTTAAAATGTCTTCTTAATTGTCAGAATTATACATAGCATTCATTTTTATAACCATGAATTCATATACTTGTTATATCTGCCCCACTAAATAGTTTTCTATGCATTATATAAATATATAATGAAAGCTATTTTTATTAACAACTGTATCAAAATTATTTTATACAGAAATATAAAGTTTTTTCCTGAAGCTAGAAAGGAAGTTCTTTTGAATATGATTACAAAGTTAATAATATTTTACACCTGAAGGAAAAACAAAAATAGTTCATACATTTTGAAGTTATTTTAATTTTTGAAAGTTATTTTAAAATTAAAATATAAGGGCCTCCCTGGTGGCACAGGGGTTAAAGTCTCAGTGCTATCAAGTTATCACCAGCCACTACAACATAAGTTCTATCCCCAGGCAGGACGCTAACCCACAAGGCGCAGCAGACCTTCCCAGTTTTACCTGCTGCTCACTCAACAGTGTGTTTCAGTAGATCCGCCTGTCTGTTCCCCACTCTGTCTCTGGCGAATGCTTTCATGCCCAGTACCTCTGACCTACACTCCAGTTCTTGTACACATAAAAAAGTAAAAATAAAACTTTAATTAAAGTAAAATATAATGATTCAATATTGCCATGCTAAAGTTACTGACAAGCTAGTTGTCCTCTCATCATAAAAAAAAAAGAGTACACTAAAACATACGTATAAAATAGGTTATATTAAAAGATTACACAAAAATAGAATAAACACAGTTTATAATATAACAGTGAACACTGAGTAGTGCAATAGTGTGGTGGCCAGATGAAGGGAAACAAAGGAGATTCTTATGTTTTTTTTTTCTTTTTAAAAATATATTTTATTTCACTTCTCATATTTTGGGGGAGGTCCTAATCTAGTATTTTTACTTAATGAATTTTAATCATTTATTTTCTTAATCAATATAACATTAGGATGTCCTCATCAGGTATCACCCTAGTGACCCAAAACCTAATACCTGTGGTCCCCCACCATAGTCCATCCTATAACTTTCCTCTTTGTTCTTCCCTACTCCCTCTGGATGCTTTTGTTCTACAGTCAGCTTTCAAGGCTTAGTTTTTAATTTTGTCTTTACCTACTATTAATTTGGCTTCTCTATAATCCATGTACTAGTGACCCATATCAGTATTTAACTTTCTTCTTTTGACATATTTCACTTAACATTATCCCTTCCAGCTTCATCAATGGTGTCACAAATACCTAGATTTTATATGTTTTGATTGCTGTTGAATATTCCATCGCATCATGCAACTTCTCGATCAATTCACCTGTTTCAGAGCACTTAGGCTTTGTCCAAAATTTGGCTATTACATTGCACTGCAAAAGGCATTTTAGTACATGCCTCCTTCCAAATTAGTACTTATTTTATTTTTTTCAGTGAGATACATAGGGATGGAATTAGTGGTCATATAACAGATCTATTTTTAATGTTTTGAAACACATCCATATTTCTTTACATAAAGGTTGGATCAATCCCACCAGCATTGTAAGAGGATTCCCGTTTCTCTGCATCCTCACTAGTATTTGCTGTTTCTAGTCTTTTAATATGGATCCTTCTCACAGTTGTAAGGTTTTATCTTATATTGGTCTTAATTTGCATTACCCTAATGATAAGTGATGATGATTTTTTTTTCATTTTTCCTGTTAGCTATCTATAGATCTTCCTTAGCCATAGGCTTTTTTAACTCTTCTTCTGCCACTTTTATTTTTAAATTAGATTATTTGTTATTCTTTTCATTTAGTTGTATGAGTTCTTTGTTGATCTTTGATATTGGTTTCTTTTAAGAGGTATTGTGCACAAGTATCAAATATTTTCTTCCTTAGAGCATCTTTTCATTTTAAGTATGGTTTCATTGGTATGTGGAAGCTTTTTTTTTTTTTTTTGAAGATCTATTTATGCCTACAAGAACTGGGGTACAGGCCAGGGGTGTGTGTGTAGGGTGGTGAGAGGATGCACCAGAGACAGAGAAAGAAACAGAGTGGGGAGCAGAATAGACAGGTCTACTAAAATACATTGCTGAAGGGTGCAGCAAGCGAGAGAGGAGAAGTCTGCTGTGCTAAGTGGGTCACCTCCCTGATCCTGCTGCTGAAAGCTTTTTAGTGCTGAGACTTAACCCTTTGAGCCATCAGGGAAGCTTCTGCTGTAGAAGCTTTAAGTTTGATGTAGTCTAACTTATTTATGTTCTTGCTGTTGGGGATGAATCCCCAAAGATATCACTGAAGGTTAAATTGTAAAGTGTTTTGCCAGTTTTCGTCCTTGTATTTTGTGGCCTCAAGTCTTACATCCAGGTCTTTTTATTATTTTCAGTTGATTTTGTGTATAGTTGAGATAGAATCTGGTTTCATTCTATTCTAAGCTTTTGCCCAATTTGCCCAGCACCATTTTCTTGTTTCACTGTGTATTTGTGACCCCTCTGTTAGAAACTGTACAGATATTGTGGGTTTATTTCTGGTCTTTCAATCCAATTTGATAAGTCTGTGTGTTTTTTTTCTTTTTTATGTCTGTTTTAATTATCATGGTTTAATAAAGAAATCACAGATAAAAGAAAACAACAAAAAAAACTCAAGACAAGTGATAATTAAGACACAACTTTCCAAATTTATGGGACATATGAAGTCCAGTAGTAAGAGAGAAAAATAGCAATACAGGTCCATATCTAAAATTAAGAAAGAACCAAAATAAATAACCTTATTAATCCAATAGGCCTTCAATAATGTATGGTTCATCCCCCATGTATAAAGGATTCCTTTTATATAGTGATATATAGTTTTATAACTATATGCTCAAGAGGATATGAGATATAATTTCAACCTCTGTAACACTATTGATATTTGTTCACTGACACAGAATATGATCTATTCTAGAGAATGTCCCATGTGTACCTGAGAAAAATGTTTAATCTGTTTTTTTTTTTTTTTTTTTTTTTGTGGTGCAGTGTCCTGTAAATCTCTGTTAGGTACCTGTGGTTTAATTCCTTATTTAAATCTATTGTATCCCTGTTTTTTTTTATTTTTGTCTGGTTATCTGTTCATGGTGAAAATGGTGGAGTTGAGTGTCCCACTGCAAATGTGTTTTTTCCTAATATGGTTTTCATTGATAATATTTGCATGATGTTTTCTATTGCTCCTTCATTTTGTGAGTATATATTGATGAATGCTATATCATCCTGATGCAGTCATTCTTTAATCACTATATAGTGCCCCTCCCTATCTCTTATTACTTTCTCTAACTGGAGATCTATTTTATCTGATATAAGTATAACTGTATTCATGCCATCTTTTGGGAACTTTTTTTTTTATGTTGTTTTCAAGCCTTTTAATTGTAACTTATGTCTGTCTTTGGAGTTTAGGTGTGTTTCCCAGAGACAGAAGGTTGGATTATGTTCCCTCATGAAAACATATAGTCTGTGTCTTCTTGTTGATCAGTTCAGTCCATTCACATTTAGACTGATCATTGATATATGTAAATCTATTGCTGTCATTTTATTTTTAATTGTTTCAATTTTAATTGATTCAACCTACTTCTTTATTTCTTTGTGCTTGTTCTTTTTGGTTTATATGCGTAAGTTCCTTTCATATTTGTTGGTGTGGTAGTCTGTTGTTTGCAAACTCTTTGAGTTTCTCCATGTCTGAAAAAGCCTTAATTTCTCCCTCATATTAGAAGGAAAGCTTTGCAAGATAGAATATTCTTGGATGACCATTTTTATCTTTAAAATAAAAAGGTAAGTATTTTACCTTGGGGCTCGTTTAGCTTCTTGCATTTGTGCATATATTCCCTTCTCTGTGTTCAGAAACTTTTCCTCCATTATTTTTTAAACATATTTTCTGTCCTTTCTCTTTCTCTTCCCTGTTTGGTATCACCATTATTTTTATACCTCCTTTCCTCATAAAGTAAGTAATTATCAGAGTGTTTCTCCATTTTTTTTCACTTTGTTTCACTCTTTCTTTGCTACCTGAATTCTTGCATTCACATCTTCAAGCACATAGATTTGTTATTCCATAGGAACCAGCAAACGTGCAAAACTTTCACCAGACCTTTTCATCTCTTACAATTAACTTTTCACATTGTAAAATTCCATTGTTAATTTATTGGGTGTTTAATTTTCTACATTTATTTCACTGGTTTTATTTCTTAGGTTCTTAGTTTGTTTTTCTGGGTTTTATTACATTTCTTTGAAATTCTTTTTCATGACAATTTAAAATTCAGAATCACATTTCCCATGTCTTTAAAGCTGAGTCCTGGAGATCTGTTCTCTTTCTATGGTCTTTTTGTGTTCTTCCCTTGAGGGCTGATGTGACCATTTATTGGGTTTTTCCTTACCCTCAATATTTGCTTTAGCTCCCAAATGCTACAGAAGGATTTCTCTGGGCATAGTTCCTTCTCCCTTACTGATCAGGAGGCTCTCCAGTCTGGGCAGGCAGCTTTGGCATTTTTCAGGAATGTCCTAGTGTCTTTAGTTGCTCTGAAACCTCCCCTGGCATGATTTTTGGCTCTCACATTTCAGGGCAGGTGCTGGCAAGTTCTTATAGAAGGTTGCAAGGTCTAGGACTGACCTTCACAATTTTCTCAACTGGTAAAAATGTCAACTTTGTCTGTAAAAATGCAGTTCAGTCTTTAAAATGGAAAAGTAGATTCTCTGACTACCCTAACTTGAGAAATCCAAGTAGAACCATATTAAGACATAGTAGGAGACTGCTCATTATTCATAAAAATACTAATTTATCAACAAAAATGTAGTGTATTAAATATCTATATACCAAGTAATAGAACTACAAAATGTATAAAGAAAAAATTAAGAAAACCAAGAGACTGACAAATCTACTACCATATTTATGTATCTCAAGCCTCTTCTCAGTTGAAAATATTAATCATTAATCAATAAGCATATGGTCAGCCTAATTATCATCATTTTATTCAATTAAAATTAAAAGACATTACATGCAGAAATAGTAAGATCATGTTCTATTCAAGTATATAAGTAAAATAACCAAGGTATATGATATGCTGGATCAGATTACTATTTTAAAATTTTTAAATAATAAGGCATGTTCTGTAATCAAAGTCAGTGGAAATTAGAAGCAAAAATATAACTATAGCATATAGAAATATTTTTAAAATGTTAAATAATTTGCACAGAGGAAAATTATAAGAAATATTAGAAAACATTTTTGCACTAAATGAAAATGAAATAAAATATCATATTTGGACAATGCAAAATAGTATCTAGAGGCTAATTACCATTTTAAATGTTCATGTTTGAAAAGAAGAATGGTTTAAAATCAATAGCCTAAGCTTTTACCATGAGATTCTAGAATAAGAGGATTAAATGTTGCCTTTTTTTCTAGTTGCCAAGAGCAAAAATCAACAAAATGGAAAACAGAAAAGCAATGTAGGAAAAAGATATGAAACCCAAAACTTTTTCTCAGTAAAAGCAACAAAATGTATAGTATTCTAACTAGATTAATAAAATAAACTAAAAATGGTCATTATAAAATAGCTAATAGATTCAATCACTATATATCCTACAAATATTATAGTGTGAATATCTTGGGAAATAAATTAGCTATTTAGATGAAAACTAAAAATTTTATGAAAAAGAAAAATTGTCAAAATTGTTGCAAAAGGAAACAAAAGCTGAATTTCCCTTTATGTTTGATTAAAAAATAGTCTGCAAATTAGAATACTCCTATGAAGAGTATCTGGAGTCTGTTTTTTCTGTTGAAATTTATAAATGTGAAACAGGAAATAACACCAAATATCTACTTCCAGAAAGTGAGGCAACATTAACTTGACACATAAACTAGACATGGACATTGTAATTGAAAATGGTTGCAAAATAAAAAAAAAAAAAATGTCCACACGGCGCAGCAGACCTCTCCTGCCTTGCCCACTGCTTCCCTCAGCACTGTATTTCAGTCCATCTGCCTGTTCTGCTCTATGCTCTGTCTCTGGTGAATCCTCTCACCTCCCTTGACTCTGGCTTGCATGACCCAGCTCTTGTATGCATGTATAATAAATTAAAAAAAGATAATACCTTAAAAAAATAGATATCAATGAAAAACATAAAACTCCATTTTATTATTTATTTTGTTTACTTTTGTTTTGATTTGATTTCATTTCTTTTTTTTTTAATATTCCAAGAGGATATTTACTACCTAGAAATCTAAATCCATTCTTTTGCTTAAAAGACTGTGGAATGCACTTGGTTAATCTTTACTTCCTAGGTTTTATTTCTATCCAGTAGGCACCTGAATGCTCAGTATTTTTTGAATAATATGCTACCTTTCAGTACAGTGGTCCTCTAGCTTCTTATTTTAAAGTTTTAGTAAGAACTTGGGGAATGTCACTTTGATATTAACATTATTTGTAAATGATAGACTGATGACATAAATGTTCATGAAACTGTACAGCTGATAAAATAAGACAAAACAAATGGATCCTAAGAAATTTGTAGTCAAACAACTAAGACATCTCTAGTATTAAATGAAACAAAAGTATGGCTTTTCTAGTTTATTTGATTTTTTACCTGTGAGATGTAATTAATGTTTTCATTCAAACACTTTTCACATGATTTAGCACAACCTGACTCATGATTTCATATTTATCGATACATGACACATTATTGTAACCTGACTTGCCCAATCTAAGTCAGAATATAACTACAGCAACACTTAAAGTTTTACCTTCTTGTTCCTGAGACATTAGTTTTTCCATTTCTCATGTTACTGATTTGATTATAAGCAGAGAGAATATATTCTATAGATAATTGAAATTCAGAAACTGAGAAAAATTAGCTTACAAATTAAAAAACAGAGCAAGAATTCTGAGAGAAGTGGAATATATTAACTATGCTTTGAAAAATAAACTCTATCCTTCATTTCCACCTTTTTTTTTTTTTTTTTTTACGTCTTTTCTGCCCAGGAAACAAAATCCTCAAAGGGGGTTTGCCTGTGAAATTGAGCCATGTATCATGACGTACTGTTTTAGCCAGAGCAGTCACTGCCCAGGCACTAAAGAACAGATTCCCAGTGCACCTTCAAACTGCATGACAAATAAAGAATGCCCTGTCAGAATCCTACCCTAGCTCACCCAAATTGACAAAAATTTTCTGAATTACACTGTTCCAGGGTTCCTGCATTGACAGGACGCAGTCAAGCCTGACAGCCCTTTCCCTCTTGTCTGTTATCTTGAATTCAATTGCACAGCCTGATGCACAGAATAATGGCTGTGGACTCTTCAGCAGGACTTGGCCCATCTGGTCACTGAGGAAGACAGCATTGCCGGCTTCCTATCGATCTGGGAGGAGCATGCTGCTACACAGAGGTCACCTCCATCTCTCCACCTGGCCCTGCTATTGAAGAAATCAGTTGTACAAGTGTGCTCATTTAGAAATAAAAATGACTTTGCACCAAAGCATATCCATCTTTGTCTTTAATTAAGAGCAACTGCCTCTTTCATTTTAAATACAGAGGTGTAAGCAAAAGAAAGAGCACAGATTCTCTGTTAGGCCCTGTATTTTGTATAAATTCTTATTTAAAGTCTTGAAAAAGATCAAACATTTCAATAGAAGGGAAATTACTTTCGCTATTTTATGAAATCCCACTTATATAATCTTAGAAAAAGATTAATGCTTATGATATAATATTTTTATTAGAAAAACTGACAAATATTAGTTCAAAGATTAATATTATTTTTCAAGTTTGTTGTCACATGTAAATGAACAATTTATACTTAATTGTTTGAAGTTGATTTCACAGCTTACCTGTTTTACATTATAAAATAATTGCATTATAAGCAAATTATAAAATTATAATAAATGATTGAATCAATGAAGTTTGTGTGGTTCTCCTGATTTCTTTATTAACAAAATCATATGTCAATGTCAGCCAATTTTTAATGTATATTATGTTCCGATTGTTTTTATTTTTATACTGTTTATGTTTTGCTTAAAAAACAATTTAACACGTTTCTATGGATTTTTTTCTCTTGATTCCTCTCTGTTAATTGTCACATAACATTAAACATTCATTATTATAAGAATCCACTCCTTTGAGCTCTTGCCCCATTCTATCTTCCTGCAGCAACCTCCCACCCACCCAGCTGCCTTAACGATCTTTTAAGAACATAAATCAGGTAATCTACTTTCCATACTTAAACAAATAGTTTTTCTCATGTCACTCAGAAAACTAACCTCTATTTTTGCCCATTATCTGTGGGATCTGTCCTGCCTTTTTCTGTTGTCCAGCAGTCTCCAGTCCTCACACAATACTCTCAATGGAATATGTTCTTTCCTGTATGTTCATAACAAATGCCATGAGGTCAAGAACTCTCTCCAGTTCTCTATTGTATTGAATATGTGTTCAATTACCATGTTTTGTTCATTTGTTTATGTCACACAAGTTCTATGAGGACAAGGTTTAAATGCAATAAGAAGTGTTTTGTTTTGTTGACCACCATATTCACACCATCTGGAGTAGTTCTTGATATAAAAGTCACTTAATAAACATATTTAAAATAAATATATTTATTCATATATTGAATAAATTGACCTAAGAAAATAAATCCATTAAAGAGTTACAAGGGGGAACTGGGGCAGAATTCAGAATTGTCACAAAATTTCTAATAATATCATTACTTTAGAGATACATTAGAATAATTGTATTAATATAGTTTGACAGTTTGGAGCTGATGCTAAAATGAAACAATCTAAATGCTAAAGTGTGGATTGTTGTAGATAAACCAATATAATTAAAACACAAAGTCTTAAATTACTTATGTCACGGCACTTATTATGTCTCTACCATTTACTTTCTATTTGTGATTTGGGCACATTTATTTAATTAATTCATTGCCTTTCTCTTCCACTTATGATGATGAATACCATCTCCTAGTAGGTTAGTGTGATTACACTGGTAATTTTTTTTTTTTAAATGCTGGTACACAGTGAGCAGTAAAAAAAAAATAATTTATATATCATCATTCTAAGTAGTATATGATATATGTTTATGGCTGAATGATTGCAGTTGTATATTTCAGCGATTTAGAAGTGTTTTTGAATTCCTGTTTGCCCCATCTATTTGCAGTTACAGAACATAATATCTTCTTTTAAGAATGGTAGAATGCTGAAAAATGGACCAGTGTGAGCAACACAAATAAATTTTTGCTATTCATACTGCTTCCTAACTTCTTTCCCATCCTTTCCACCTAAATTCTTATTATGCCATAGACAGTGTATCAAAAAAAAAAAAAAAAAAGAATTTTCTGTTTTGTTTACAGAAAAGGTGGGTTCTTTTCTGACTTACATAAACTTCAGAAAGAACTCAAAACTGGTGGCTTTAACTAATTTAAATCACTTTGACACTGCCTTTTGTGTGAGATTATTTCACTTTTGAACCAGAAATTTAATAAATAAGACTCTTGGCTATAAGCTCAACAGAATACAAGAAATACAGATTTGAGATGACATATGGGTAGGTTTGATATTACAAAATTTGCTGAGATTATTTTTAGTAGGCCCCTACTTGCTGATCAAAGAAAGTAAATCATGCGCTAAAGAAATTCACTTTTGGGGCCTCCCTGGTGGCGCAGTGGGTTAAGCAACGCACTATGAAGCAAACAGCAGCTGCTACAGCACTAGTTCGATCCCTGCTGCCGGCCAGGGAGGGGACCTACATGGCGCGGCAGACATCTCCTGCTGTGCCCGCTGCTCCCCTCAGCAGTGTACTTCTGTTGATCTGCCTGTTCTGATCCCTGCTCTGTCTGTGGTGAATCCTCTCACCCCCCACAACTCTGGCCTGTACCCCAGTACTTATATGCATAAATAAATAAATCTTTAAAAAGAAAAAAAAAAAAGAAATTCACTTTTGATGAAATCAGCTGTTTTACTAATCAGACTAATTTAGAAATTACCAAATTAGTTTATGTCATGTAGCTTCACATCAGAGTGAAAACCAGATGCTTTATATTCAAATGGCCCAATGCAAAGCACTTCAGAAATGTGCCTCCCCAGTGGCCTAGTACTAAGTCTCACTGCTGTCACAGCTATAGCCTGACTTTGATCTCCAAATAGGGAGCTAACCCACATATGACACATAATGTAGCAGACCTTTCCTTTCTCATCTGCTGGTCCCCTTAGCAGTGTATTTCAGTAATCCACATGTTCTGCTCCCTATTCTGTCTTTGGTTAATCTTCCCAACTCCAGCACCTCTGGCTCACTCCCCAGCTCTTCTACGCAAAAATAAAATGAAAAAAAAAAAAAAAAAAAGAAGCACTTCAAGATAATACATCATTTAAAATCATAAATCACCAGACTGAAATTGAAATGTCAACTGCCATTGTGGTTTACGAGTTAGAAAGAAAATTACACTCTTTTCTATTAGAGATGAAAATAGTTCTGAGAGTCTGTCTACCAAGAGATCTTTGAGAAATGAGTTAACAATTATTACATATGTAAGTCACATAAGTCTAAAATTCATTGTTCATTTGTTTTATTTAATATCTTCTTTATTCTGAGAACTGGTGTTAACAATGGTTAACAATGGAATGCCTTTATATATATATATGCCTTTATATATATATATATATATATATATATGACTCTGCTCCACTGGTTACAGTTAAGTGGTTCAAAATTGTTGGCTGACCCAAGCTGAATTAATAAAAGTACCTTCAGGAAATTTTGAAACTGAATGTGGAAAACAGAATTAGGTATTTCAGTTAACAAACTTAGATGTCATAAATCAACAATGCCAGCAGTCATGTTTTGCACAATATGCATTAGAAATCTTGAAAAGAAAACATAACATTTATACATCTAAAGAGACAGAAAGACTAGTTGATTCTTGAGTGTTTACATTCACTTGATCACTCTTAGTTCATAAATCATTGCATCTTTGTAACATTTCCATGAACTAATGATGGAAATATAAATTGTGATAGACACTACTAGTTAACCTCCTAACAGCTGCTGTTCCTTCTTCAGAATTAAAAAAAGATATATAGACCTATCAACAGACAAAAAGATCAATCTCTCATATTTCCCTAAGGTTGAGTGACCATGTGATCAAATTCTAATTAATAGACTATAAGCCTATCTGAACCATGCAAATACAGAAATTTCACTGTGTAAGGGAATAATCTTATAGTCCTTTATTCCTCCCTTTTGATGACTATAATGTGGGCTTAACTATGGACCCACTACACCAACTCAGGACCAATTTATATTCTATCAAGAGAAATAAGTTTCATCTTATTAGGCAACTGTTATTTTACATTTCCCCCATCTCACAACAATTTCAATCCTAATTAATAATGCATTTGTATTCTCTCACTTGGAAATAAAGTTATTATTAATATATCTTCTTGTGACCACAAAAATGATGTGATGGAAATGACTAATTTCTCTGACATTTGATAGTTAATATTTTTCATTTTAGTTAAGCCAAAGTTGATCACTTCACTCCAAACTCACACATTCTAAAATTTATGACTTGTGTCAATAATGATGCAATGTGGTCTATCAGATGTGAACCGTATAAACTACAGGATTTTTAGTCTCTACATAGTGATTCCTAATGATATCATCTAATGTTTCCCACATTAACACTATAAGCTTGTAAACCAGTAGAATGGAAGCTAGCCATTGAAAAATTCTTTCACATGAGTTTAATGTATTTTAACACAAGATCTGCACAATAGATAAAATGACAAGTTAAAAAAAGAAGTGGAAGATATTGTATTAATATGAAGTAAATAAAATGGAAGGAATCATTATAATTTTCTTTTTTTCTTTACAGCATTTTTACTTTTCATGTTATTCTCTAAGAAGGAACATTTGTTGAAGCCTATACATAGTTTCCATCTAAGAAGCAATTTACTTGTTATTTTATCTAATTAGGTATCTTTGTTGTTATTTACTTAAAATGATTTTGCAAACAGGGAAGAGAACAACACTAGGGACCATGGTGACAATTCATGGACAATGTGGTATTGGGAGATTTATGGGGCTCACACCTAGGAAAAGAAATCAAATTTTGTACAAAAGTGAAAAATGATTTAAGAAATTGAAAAGTTTAATCAATAACAAAAAATAAATAAAATGGTTTTGCATTAGTATCATTGTCTATGTAGTCAAAAAGTTAAAATAATCATTTCCTACCTTTTTACAAAAATGAAACACTCCATCAAGCACAATATTTTCATAAATCAAGGGCCTTCCTGGTGGTGCAGGGGCTAAAATCTAAGTACTATGAAGCTATCACCAGCCACTGCAGTATAAGTTTGATGCTTGGCCAGGGAGCTGTCCCATATGGCAGAACAGACATCTCTTGTCTTGCGAGGGCCAAATAATTTCATTAAAGTCATATAAAAAGAAAGAGGAATGGACACTTCCATTATAATAAATAACCAACCTTCACCTACTCACAATCTTGGTTAAAATATTCAAAGCAGAGGATGAAAAGAAGGGATAGAAAATGAGAAGTTATCTCCAGACTGCTGGTACAAATATAAAAGTCTTTCTGAATGAAAATTGTTTTCCTTCTCATTGGGAAATTTAGAAGGGTGCTTTACTTTATGAAGTTAAATGAGAAGAGTCTTATTACAATAGTTCCTAGATTTGAAGTGTTATAATAAGTAAAAAATTAATTCTGCTCTTGGGTTTAGCTGGTGTGTGTACTTCTTTGTGGTGTGGAGAGAATATACAAACTTTAGAGAGAAGGTAGGTGAGAAGTTAGAGGAAAGGTAAGGGGGAGAAAAGGGAAGGAGAAGAGAGGAGAAGACAGGGAGATTTAAAGAATCATACTAAATTGATGTATTTCACAGTTTGGTATTCAAAGAACAAGTGAGTTTTCCATTGATTAACTGGGTGCATCTGAGAGTAGCTTGGACCATCTTTGGCATCCCTCCTGAGAGACTGTCTGTCATATGATGAGATCTTATAAAATGCAAGATTTTAAGTGTCATGATGTTGGTGGAAGATGATTAATAGTAAAACATGTTTAGAAAGTGAGATCTTACAAATCAGTAAACTATGTAAGGAGGAAGCCAAGAAAGGCGCATTAAGAATAAACTCTTACCCCATGAGAGATACAAAAGAGGTATATGTGTGATGGGATAGATGCATCTTTCCATTGCCTTTTTAAACTCCTGTTTTTCATTATATATATAGTTCCTTCCTTTACAGAATCTATGTTAGTACCTGTAACAAACAGAAAGGATCAGAAATGATGTTGCCTTGGTCTCTTGGAATTGCTCAAGGGATATCCCACGTAAGATTATTCTGGGGCATCCATGTTGTAAGGAAAATTAAGCTAGACGTGTTGTGAGAACATGTCGTAAGACAAAGATTCTTTGTTATAACAGTTTCAGTCATCTCCAAGAAGTTGTCAGATAAATAAAAACAGAAGTCATCTTGAATTTTCCATCCCCAGTTTACCATATGGAACAGTAAACAGGTACTCATTCAACAAAGAACAGAGCTAAGGTCCTAGATACATGGCATTGACTGAGTCATCTTAGCAATTTTCTGTGATTTAAGCCAATATAGTTTAAGCTAGAATCATGGACTAGACATGAGAAAACCTGGCATGCACTACCCTTTGAGAATGGCTATTAGAATATATATATATATATATATATATATATGAAAGATAGGTTTGTTAATCTCAGAGGAAGACTCCCATATGGTAACACACACACATTTTTATATCAATATTCTGCAATGAGGAAAAAAGAGGAGATTATGGTTACTATTATGCAGGTGAGGGCAGGAAATGAGATATTATAAACTTTGAGCTTAGTATTTTAAATCATAATTATAACTGAATATGAAAACACAGACTCTATGAAAGTGTCATTAATCAATTAAAATAGTGATTACACAAAGCATAAAAGAACAGTTAGATCATTTGTTTCCTTATCATTGTCTACTGTCTTAAATTTGCTCAAATTGTTTATATTTGTGAGATAAATCATGAAAATAATGATTTGGTCAGAGATTAGATGAGAATGTCACTATATGACAAGTCTGTAAAAAGATATATCATGTCATCAAGGAAATACAAATGAAAAGACATCACTGTACATCTTTTAGAATGACAAAATTCCAGAACACTGGAAAGACAAAATGTTGGCAAGATTAGAAATTCACCCTTGTTGCTGATGTGAATGCAAATATTTCTTGCCATTTTGGTGTATTCTTTGACAGTATTTTACAAACTAAACATAATTTTACCATATAATGCAACACTTATGCCCTTTGGTATTTGCCCAAAGGAGATAAAAACAGATGAAAAAATGCACAGAGATGTTTATAGCAGTTTAACTCATAATTGTGAACTTTTGGAAGCAACCAATATGTCTTTTAGTAGGTGAACGGATAAACTGTAATACAGGCAGATCACAGAATATTATTCAGCACTAAAATGATATGAGCTATCATACCATGAAAATAACTGAAATGATATTAATGCTTATTGCTAAGTGAAAGGAATCAATCTGAGAAGTGTACATCTTGTATGGATCCAAATATATGACATCCTGCAAAAAGAAATCAAAACTAAGGATGTATTAAACACTAAGTAGTTTGCTAGTGTTATGGGTAATCATAGAGCTCAGAGTTTTAGGATGGTGAAAATACTTTGCATGAAACCCATAATTAGGATATGCCATTCAAAATTGTTCATTTGTTTTCAAACCTTAAATATAAACTAGGGACTTTGGGTGTAATGATGCACCCATGTAGTTTCACCAGTTCTAACAAAAGTAACACTTACTGGGAAATATCGATATGAAAGAGGCTATGCATGTATGGGAGTAGAGAATATATGGAACATATTTGTATTGCCCTCTTAATTTTGCTGTGAATTTTAAAATCTTTTAATTTTTGTTTTAATTTTAAAAAGAGTAGTTATGTAGCAAACATACAAATCATTATAAAGATATGAAAAAGACAAATGTTAAGGTGGAGAGGAAGAGAGAAGGAGGGGAAGAAGGAAACTAAAGAAAGAGGTTTAGGTGGAAGAGGAAGATATTCTTGGGAGCATTGGGTATTTTCACTTCCTTGGATTTCAGGTGTTCTAGTAGGTGTTCAGTCATATTTCATTGCCTTTATTTAGTTAAAAGGGGATGTTGAGCATCTTTACAAAGTTTTATATAGTGCATATATCTTATTTTATGAAATTTCTGTTTAAATTGTTTCATTTTTATTATTTGGTTTGTTTTTATTGATATTGTTGTATTTTTTAAATTCTTTATATATTTTTGTTATAAGTATTTTATCAGATATGTGTTTTGCAAACATTCACTCCTGGTCTGAGGGCTTGCTTTTTATTCATTTAGCAATGACTTTTTGGGATTTTAATTTTAATAAAGTTCAGTTCCTTAATTATTCCTTTTATAGATTGTACTTTTGGATATGTATATAAAATTCATTGACAATCCAAGGTCATTAATACTTCCTCTAATTTATATTCTAGCAGCTTTATAACATTTTCTTTTACATTTTGACCTATGAGCCAGTTTGGATTTTTTTTTCAGTTTTATTGAGATATAATTAATAAATAGAAAACGGTGTAATGTAATGTATGTAATTTGATGGTTTTGGCATATCAATAACTCTCTGTTGCCATCACCACAATTAGATAATACACTTACTCATCACCTTCAAAAGTTTCCTTGTGTCCCTTGGTTGTTTGAATCTTGTGAAAACTAAAAGTTCTGTTTTTAGACTCATTTTGTCTGCTTGTTTATGTCTAATTGCTAATATTTATGCCTAATTTCATTATTCACTATAAAGACTCACAGAATGATTTTAGCTGCTATGTAAAATTTAAGATAAATTTGTGGGGGCCAATTTTGAGACTGTTTATTTTTTAATTGATCTATTTGTCCATTTTCATCAATATCACATTGACTTTTTAAACTATATATTTTATAGTTGTTTAAGTCACCTGGTCTGGTATTTCATTATAGTATCTCTTGTAAACTAATATAAAAATCAAAAGTCCAACATAGCTAATACAGTAATAAAGAAGAGATGGAGATAGACTGACCCAACCTAACCTCAAATGAAGCTGAAATGGAAAGTCCTTTTATTTATTTTTGTTGTATAAATTAGCTTAAAATTTTCACTAAATCATTTACATTTCTTTTTTCTTTTTAAACTAGGTGGGTATTTATATGATCATGTGTATTAGAAAGCACATAACCATGAAAATTATATTGTTTTGGAGGCTTAAGAAATCATTTCATAGTTTTTATTTTTTGTAAAACTTCCTAAAGACATATTTGGAGCTCAGTTGTAGATTCTTACTCTCTTTCTCTTTCTCTTACAATAGGATGCCACTTTAGCATCCTGTGTCTCTAGTAATCATTCTGTCTTATTTATGCACCATATAGGTGTCTCTTTATAAATCTTAGTTTTAATTTTTAGGCGTTCATAGACCTACAGTTATTAATGCAACGTTTTTAGTCCTGTGTTTAAATGTAGGATGAGTTACAGGAAAACACAGAACAATATTATATGAAGCTAGTGTAGCAAACATTAAAATACTTAAGGATAGAAATGGTAAAACCTTAGAGATAGCCCACTCCTCTCAGTTTTAAACATGAGAAAACTACATTCTAGAAAGAATAATGATTCACCATTCAAATCACTATATTAAAAACACTTTTTTGATTCCTAACATTCATATTTCATTTTTCCTATAAATTTACATCTATCTAAAATGTTTAGTTAATTTTTTCATGAGAAATAGTAGGTTTTCTACATACAGAATAAGAAACATTTCTTTTTTAACAACTTTAAAAGTGTTCTGCATGCAGAATGGTTTAAAAAAAAGTGATATGTTTGCTCTCTTCTGTAGCTGTGGTTGCTGAGATTTAAGTATGAAATTGTTGTCAAATAAGATAATCTATGTTATACTTGTGAAAAATTGTGATCTATTACATTATTTTCACTTTATCCATTGTTTATTTATTTCCCATCATTTATTTCCCATGTCTACTTTTCCTACTGAAAGAAAAGGATCTGGTAAAAGCATATAGTGCATTAAATTCACTTTACATAAAATAGTAAGATACACAGTAAGTTTAATTATGAAATATAATTAATGTAAAAATGACTTCTATTTTTAAATTGTATGTTATTTTAAATGGTATGTTATACATAAAATGAAGTGAAATTAGATTTTCATCACTCCATTGTGTTTGGACAGGTCAAATCATCATAATTTTGTTGTTTTTGATTCTACTTATACAGGGTTGAAAGAAAAAGTGTGGGTTTATTTGAATCTATGAAGATATTTAGATATCATTTTTTTTCCTTCTCTGTTTTTACAGTTAGAGAATATCATCCACTTAAGAATAAAATGCGCTCATGTATATAATTATATGCATGTTCTTTTGTCCATTAGGCTGTATGCCACAATGACAGTCTCCCTTTATTCTTTTGTATTGTAAATGTGTTAAACAACTGAAAAATAAAATAATGATAAACACAAATTACTCAGATGACTGAATTTTGTAGCTAACTTTTGAGACAATTAACAAGGCTTCAGAAGTTATTTTCTTAAAAGGGCAAATTCTGTGTCTTGTTCATATCTGTTGTTCAAAGGTCCTAACATAGTCCATTGATTACAGACATCAAGAAATAATTCCAGAGCACACAGACAACATTCAATTGTCCTTCAAGCTCAAGCCAGATAGAAATAGACTCATCACTAGTTATTCACTGTAAATCTCCAACTTCTATGTTAGCAAATGTTAAGAAAATTAGAAGCAATATAAGGAAAGTTAATTACTTCTGTTATTTGCTTTTTATTTTCTCTCTGAGAAATTTTTGTCATTTAACTTCCAAAGCAAATATTCATACTTTTGTAAAAATAAAGGATTTGACTACTGAATGACCTTCATGTTTCTTTCCAGTTTCTAAACTTTATAATACTTAAGTCCAGTGATTATCCATGCTGTGTGTTCTGACTACTCTAATCACCTAATTAAAACATACTTTATGTAATTAATTATTTTACTTAACAAAATACAGTTTGAAGTAAAAACTATGTAATCTACTTTTTTACCCTTGAGAAACAAATTTAAGCACTGAGATTATTTTAAAGAAAATAAGAGGATATATTCAAATTATTATCACAATTTTGAACTTAGAGATACAAGTTCTGGATGAAGTAGAAATTTGCAAATTGTGGGGAAACTGTGACTTTTGCCCTAAGATTTTTGAAAAGATCATAACAAAACTATTTCATTGTCCTGACCTTTCATTACTAAAATCTAGGCGTATTTCCTCTTGCGTCTCAGTATTTGGGAAATAAATCACTCGTCTTGGCATTTTGCATGGTCTGCCATGCAGGCAGCCAACTTTTGCAGATGCCCTTCCTGGCTTCAAAAAAGCAGAAGCCTGCAGGTAGCAGAAAATGCCAGGTTTCTTCTCACGCCTGAGAAGTTTCTGTTTCCCGTGGAAGAAACCTATGTGCTGTGATAAATGTAACTGTGCCGAGTCAGCATGGTGGACAGTTTAACTCCATGACCTTCTGCAGGTCGACAGCTTCCCCTGTAGATTGTCTTTGACACAACCTATAACATAGAACGTCAACACCAGTCTAGCAAGTGGGATCTGTATTCATTTTGCTGTCAAACAACTGCTTCTCGGTGAGGAGCTCAGGTACCTCCAATCTCTAATAATATTTCTTATACATATTACTCTTTTATGTTGTTACTTATCTATGCATGAAAGTTTCATCTGTGAATCTTCACTGGCTGAACTTTATTATGTCACTTTACAAAGCAAGAGATCCAGCTCTCTAGAATAAGTTAATGAAAAAAGATAATGATGTGTTGTCCTATTTCCTACCCTCATAGCCAATGAAATAGCTTCCAATTCCATTTTTGGAACATTTTGTTGTTCATTTTTATTAGCTAGGTCCTGTTTATTCCATTCAAGTATCACAACTGGCATATGGAAAGAAAGAGAAGGAATTAAGGGGGAAGTTGATGAGTAGCATAACTAGCTTTTTAAGAAGGTATCTGAGGGTCTCCCTAGTAGCCTAGGGTTTAAGTCTCAGCACTGTCATAGTTATAGCCTGAGTTCGATCCCAGGCCAGGGAGCTAACCCACATAAAGCACAACAGACCTTTCCTGTCTCACCTGCTGCTCCCCTTAGCAGTGTATTTTGGTAAATCTGGCTGTTCTGCCCCCACTCTGTATCTGGTGAATCCTTCACTGCCACTCCTTCAGCCCCCACCCTGAACCTCTGGCCTGCATCCCAGCTTTTGCATGCATAAAAAAAAATAAATCTTTTAATAAAATAAAATAAAATGATTACCAACTTCATAATGATGGTGGTGGATTGTGGGTGATTTGGTAGGGGGTGTATGATGGTGGTGATACCTGATGGGGAGATCCTAATATTACCTTAATTTAAAAAGATAAAAGAATTTCAAAAATAATAAGTGAATGAATAAATAAATATATATCCTTGTCCCATATATAAAAGATTTTCCAAGTTCTGACCTAAGATTCTGTTCTCTATCACAAAGTAGCTGGAGCCCTTGGTGAGTTTCTAGTCTTTCTTATCCTTTAAAAAATGAGAATTTGCACTAGCCAGCTTCTCTCAGGTGATAGGTCTCATTCAAACTCACACAAATGGCAAGTCTTAAAGTACAGGTAAAATCCAGTTCTCCTACTTTGTGCTCCTGTGTTCTCCCCAGCACATCCTGCATTAATCAAATTGTTGTTATCTATTTCACTTATCAACTCAATCACTTATGATCTAGGTATTTCAGATATTTGGGAGGAATATATAAAAGTCTGAACAATGAAGGATCAATAACTGAATAGAAATGAGAATGAGAAAAGGGACATAATCAAGATTGATATTTTGTTTCCCCAGAAATAACATCCACAAGTTTTGGAGTTTTAATATATCTATTTAATATATAATAGGTTTCAATATATCTTGTGATTTTATGAAATACTAAGATAAAATGTTACAATTCATTTGTAATAAACTCTTATTGGAAAATATGCTGATTTCAAAATTTTTTTTTTAAAAAAAAGGGTATCTGAAAAAACTCATTACTGATGATATACAACATTGTGGAACATTTGGAGAAGACCAGTGTGGTTACAAAATAAAAAATCAAAAACATCCCCAATGTGGGGAAAATGGAAGTAGCTCACTGTTTGAAAAATTTGTAGGAGTTGGAAGATTACAATAAAGAGGATATAAGAATATGAACAGAAGAAGAGGTGCTAGTTAGGAAGAAACATTCTTTCTTTATGCCAACAGGAGCGTTAGACAGCAAGACTGGTAAGAGGATAAATTTAGATGTTGGCATGAGTTGGGGATCAGAGCCTGGAAAAGAAAAGATAGCGTGGCCTTGTTATTGCCTTATAGCACCCAGTTTATCTGATGTATTGTAGTCTAGTAATATAATAAAAAAATGAGGAAAGTGAAGAAATTTTAAAAGCCTGGGACAAAAAGTAGGAGTTAAGATATTGTATTATTATGCCTGGGAAATATTGGAGAGCTTGGGTGAATTTGGTGAGTTGTGAATTTCTTATGCTTTAGATCTGGATGTATTACATTGAAGATATGGTATATACAAAGTTTAACACAACTATAATGTAAATATATAAGTATACTAAAAGTGACACTTTTTATTATCTTAAGAGCAGGGTCATTAGCGGGTCTCTTAAACTGTGAAGATTAGCCATGAAACTTTGGAAATAGTGATAACAAATTGAACATAGAAATATTAATACATCAAACACTTCTAAGATATCCAAGTTGAATTTCTAAAGATAAGATGAAAGAAGAAACTGTTAAGGAAGTAGTTGGAATAAAGGGAAAATAAAAAGTTTGACAAAAGGAAGGGCAGATGGAGGGAGGAAGGAAGGAGGAAAAAAGGAAGAAAGGTATATTTCAATGGGACATAATGTGATTGAAGAGAACAGATTCCTCTCTTTTCTGTGCACCTCTTGAGGAGAGGAGATTTAGATTTTTGGAAGCTTTACATGTTGCTTTGTATTTAAGATAAGTCAGCTCTCTGAGAAATAAATAGATACTGATTTGTAATGTTTGATGTATCTGTGATTTCAGACCAACAAACTTTTTAATAACTGACTCACAACATTTTTGTTTAAGAATTCTTGTTTAACTAACTTACCACCATTATGGCTGACTCCAGCATACCACTGCAAGAACATACAATAGTTTAAAAAATAAGGGAGTGTGATGTTTGGTGGCTAGTATAATACCTGATAATAATTGGGAAAACTCTAGAATTGCCTGAGATGTTGAAACCAATGCTGGTGGTTAAAATTATCTTAAACCTAAGGTACAAGAATGAAAAAAAAAGTCTAAACTTTTTTGGTGAGACTTGCTTTTACAAATACAGTGAAGGCTGAAGGATTAGCGATATTGAATTATATTTCAATGTCTGCTGGGAACAGAGAACTCAGAGGAATAAAGGCTACTCAGAAAAGGAAGGGAGTTATCTGAAGAAAAATCACTTCATGCTTCACATATGAAGTGCCCTGTGACTAGCCAACATTTCTAGTCTTAGTCCACATTTCTTCCCCCAACATGATTTTCAGCCAAAAAATTTTATTCTTCTGTTCTCAACCCTGGTTAAACCCTATATTAACCTGACTTATTTCCTTAATAGGGTAAGTAGATTTGACTCTATCTCCTACCTCCTCACCAATCAATTCATAAATAAAACTGATTTCTAATTTCAATTATACAATGTCATTATTTGATTTATGTGCATCTGGTAAAGGGCCACATTGGTCAGTAACAATATTATCTAAAGAGTCTAAAAGAATGTATCAAAAGGATAAATCTGCTAACAAGTGAGTCCAATTCATTTACTAAAGCAGTCACATTTTACTTTATACAGTCAGATTAAATCTTCCTTACACTGCACTCATAACAATATTCAAAAAGTATATTTCTGTCATGCTGGTTGTACTACATAAAAGAAGGTTTAACTGGAGTGGCTTTTAAGATAAGTTAACAAAAGAGCAGAAACTGAGACCATCATGAAAAGAATGTGAATTCTGTATCAAATATATATTATCACAAACATTAACACATAAAAGGGGTGCTGCAAAAACCTATAATTTTTCCCTTGCTATAGTTCATGAGACCTTGTGAGTGTGAGCTCACCGTCACTACCAAGTGGATCTCCAAATAAAATATACCCTGGAACATAAGGTGGAGAATACAACTCTTATGAATTGGTATATTGACTTAGCATTAAAGTTTGTTGGTTTTATTGCATTCTTGTACATCTTTGCTTCTAGAAATGGTCAAAAAGATTAGTATGAGTGAAGAGAATTATCTATCGTATTAGATCTTCACTAGTTCTTCTGATTTTCACCCCATTATCAATGTTATTATCTAACATTTTTCAGAGGAACACAGGAAATGAAGAAAAACAGGTTTTTCTCTTAAAGATATGCTTTCAAAACAATACAATGAAGACATTAACATCATTATGTCTTAAGAGTAAAGAGTCTCAGGTTTGGGAATTTTGGAATACATATCTGGTTCAGAATAACCACTTGAACTGATAACCTTATTAGTTTAGTGGTTCTTTTTATTTCTAACAACAATTAAGTCCAAGTGAACTAGTAATTTTTTTTTTCTCTGAAGTTTGTAGTTGCAAGACCATTGATTAGTTTCTTGATGGTGCTGCATCTATAATACATGAAATGAAAAAAAGTGACTGCCCAACTTCTGTCCATCCACATGGGCTGAGTAGCAGAAAAACCTAAAACAATAAAAATAAAACTTATGAAATCTAATAGGGAGAAAAGGAGACATAACTTGGGAGGTAAATTTTCAGGTTTTAATTTTCTATAAAGCTGACTTTCAGCTCTGTTAGATTTTGTCATATAGCTCTTGAGCCATATATAAATATTTTTAAAAATCTACCTGAAATATTTTATGTTTAATATTCAAAGCATCTCTACTTTATGATGAAGAAAGTAAAAAATTTCACATGAATATGAAAACATTCCAGGTTCATCTTAAGTCAATATTTATTCAAAATTCATGAACCTGTTTAATTCATTACTTAAATTTCAAAAATATGGGCCTAATGCTTACACAGAAATGGTCTTGAGGCCCTCTCATCCAATAAGTTATTAATACTTACATAAAATTACAACTTCATTATCATAACTAATGGCATAGGTATAACTCTTTTAGCATGGGTACCCCAAAATAAAAGTAATTTTCAAATTTTGAGCAATATAAAAATAAACAAAAATTACCAAATTCCACAAAATGTTGAAATAGATTTGTCCTAAACAACTTTTCTTATTTAAACATAAACTCAAGGGGACACATTCAGGTGGGCATTAATTAAAGCATACAGTTTTGATTAAAAAACAAAAGTATTACAGGAAATTTAAGATGCAACAAGAGAGGAAATAACCATATTAGGAAAACAAAGAAGGAAAAGTTACTTTGTTATGAAACTTTCTCTTTCATTTATGAGAGGCTTGACTGAGGTGCACTTAATGGAAAACTAGCTGATGAGCAATCTAGTCTGTACTGAAGTTTATGTCACATAGTATAAGAGTGAAATTTCTTAAGAAATATACATAGGATTTTGGAGAAGATTTAACCAGAATTCACTAAATACATATTGATGGAGGTTATATTTTAAAGTGGATAAATGAAAAAATGTTAGAAATGATATGTCATGAATAAGTAGAAAATGGCAAGTGACAAGTGGTTTTTGGTGTTATTTTGTGTTGTTTTGATTTGTTTTAGGGAAGATGAGACTAGGGCTGTGTTTAGTTGTTAGGGAATGTCCTCATGTATGGTGATATTCAAACTAAGACATGAAAGAAGTGAAAGAGATTTTCATGTAAGAATTTAAGGGTTGTACATTAAGGTATTCATAAGGGAGTAGATCATGATAGAAAGTAGAAAAGATATACTTAAGAAGTGAACTATAATAATTAATGAATTTTGATGTGAATAAAAATTTACTGTATAGCAACCTTGAGAGCATTTAGTAATCATGCAAGTCGCACTGTAATGCAAACTCAAGGCTTGAATCTTGTTTTCTTTGACCATAAAACTAACAGGAATTGGCCTTGATTTTGGCCCATTCTACTTAGGAATACTGACTGTTTCCTTCAAACCTATTATTTCAAAATAAATCTTCTGAGCTATCAGACTCCTGTGCAAGGATGCTATTGAAATTCACCTATTTTATCAGTGTTGATTTTTAAATTTTAGTTGTTTGTTGAAGTTTTGGGTTTTGGACCTCCTTGGTGGCTCCTAAACTATGGAAGTTTAGGGTTTTATATTTACCTTAATTAAGCTTTATCTTGAGAAAAGATAAGCATATAACTTAATCCAATCAAATTCCTTGGATTCTCATTTTACCATCCAAATTATCATTTAAAATTCCCTTTTTCATATCACCTGTAAATTCAATAAACATCAAATTTGTATTCTTTCCTCCTATAACAAATTACTGAAAATTTTAATAGATCAAAGTATATACAGAATCGATAAGCACATTTCCCTCAAAATTCACTTTCAGGGTGAAATTAAACTAATTTAAATCACTAGTAAATACTTCAAATTATTATATCATTCAACTTATTTTTATCTCTTACAAGAGAATTATGGAAGTCTTTTTCAAAAGAGTTATTGAATTCTGAATATACTTTTGATGAGGAAAGCTTGAAAATAACTACTCATTGAATCCATAATGAGTCCACTGAACAGTGATTCTTTTTATTTTAAAGATTCCCAAAATAGAATATCTTTCAGTGCTCTCTACTAATGGAGCTAATCTAATGGTCTATGTTTTAATGAAACAATAAGGTATTACATTTTTCTTCTCCCAAATTTATTTTCCTAAGACTCAGTAAATTTAATTGAATGATTTATTAGCCAGTTGTAGGATTACATCATAAAAACGAGATGAGACTTGTATAGCATTTATTGAAACAGTTAAACATGTGCATACTTGATTTAGGCATAATTTCCATGTTACCATCACTAGTTTTGCCTATTTCAGTCTTAAAAAAATTACCTTGACAGATGACAGAAGGAAATGCTAAGTGGATACGATTAAAAAGTAAAAAGTTAGATATTAACAAAATTAAATAGAGCATATCTTTATTGGTATAGAAATATAAATTGATGAAATAGAGATTATAAAATCATTTCTACAGACTGCCTATATTTTATACTAGATTATTATATACTATATGGTACTTAGGGAAGCAAATTGATAGGGATCTATCACACTATGAATAATGGTAAGTCTGAGTACATGGTAGTAACTAACAAATGTCTCATCAGAAAGATCCCCTATCTTGCTGGCAAAACTGGATTTATGAAGCAGTTACTTTTCTTTCTGTTGATAACAATTATTTAAGTAGCTTATTAATGCTGAAAAATATTTTGATATCTAAGACAACTATTACTATAAACAATGCAGAGCAGATCAAATTCTGGATGTTCTAACTAATGATTTCTTATAGTTATAAGGATTTGATACATGTAGAGAAATCAATTTTAAAATATCAATCTGTTTTCAATATTCTTCAGTTGAGCAGAAACATTTTAAAATGCCCATCTTCATGTTGAAAGGTCACTAGTATATAAAATAGAACATGTGTTGCCCCCAGAGCTGTCTTTGTCATGGGATTCTCATATAATTGCTGTATTATTCCCAACCACACAAGTCCACACTTGCAGTTCAACACATAACACAGGTGGGTGGAAAAGCAGAGTGGTGATCAAAAAAACAGGGCTCTATAGTGCTATTTGAAATTCCAGTCATGTGAAGATCAAAGTTCCAAATTGTCTTAGTGTATCTTTGATCTTTAAAAAGGCACTTTTAGGTTGTGTCCTTATGGGGCTAGAATATTGACTGTTTTGACTAAATTGGTGATGTTCTGCACCATTTTAAAATAAACTTAGTTGAGTCTGTCAGATATAAGATTAGGTAAAATCACTTATTTTTATTTGTTTTTTGAGGCTCTATAAATATTTCCAATAAACATTAATCTAGTCTAATATATTTTGCGATTTGCTTTTAGTGTTATTATTTTTTTCTTATGGCAGGTTTTATTTAAAATTATCATAAAGTTTCTATCTGGAAAATAAAAATATTACTTAATTATGTATACTTTTCCTTTTTATTATTTTAAAGATTTATTTTATTTATTTATACATACAAAAGCTAGGTGTAGGCCAGAGGTGGGGGGTGAGAGGATTCACTAGAGACAGAGTGGGGAGCAGAACAGGCAGACTGACTGAAATACACTGCTGAAGGGAGCAGCGGGCAGGACAGGAGAGGTTTGCTGTGCCAAGTGGGTGGGTCACCTTCCCAGTTGGGGAAGAAGGTACTGATAGCTTCATAGTGCTGAGACTCAACCCCTTGTACCACCAGGGAGGACCCCGCATACTTTCTTAATAAAATAGAATATACAACTCTTTCTGAAAAATTCACTTTCTGATAAGTAAGTTAAATGATTAAAAAGAGTTCTGCTTACCAAACTATTTTTATGTCAAGGATATTTGCAGGAAAATAAAAATATTAGTTAAGGTAATTTTTTCATAAAGTTTTTGAATGAAAATAATGTTAATTCCCTCCTTATCCCATTATAGAAAAGATAAAAAGAATTTTGGAGCTAAGAATAATCCAACTCATATTTAAGATGACTATTGTTCAGAGATAGTTTGAAATCCATCTCTACAGTCTGGAAAATTTTCTATGGTCTACCCACCCAAGAACAGGGATCTGCTTTCATCACATTGCCAGAAAAATCAGTGAAGAGATTAAAGTGTAACTACTAAAAATTAGTCCTACTTTTGACAGTATAAATATGTAAACATATATATATACACACATAATTATCTACAAATGTATAAAGATTGAGTAATGTGGTAATTTAATTGTCAAAGACAATAAACACACTCAATACAAACTTCCTTATATTTCCTTTCTTTAATCCCTTTATTCCTATTACTCCTTTTATATGCTTAAATTCCCTTTCTTTAAGGAGATTTAATCACTTAACTGATGTCTTTAAAAAATAAACTTTTAGTCATTTAAACATTTATTTTACATACTCTAGATATCACTGAGATGTAAGAGCTAGTAAAAATCTCCCATAAATTCTTAACTTCACCATCTAGACAAAAACATCAATATTGTGTTGTAGTTTTTGAGATCTCTATCAACATTTATACATAAAGTGTGTATTTATACACACAATGTATACTAGTTTTTAAGGAAATTACTTTGCAAATTTTAATTTTTCTATAAAATACATCATAAATAGCATTCATTGTGATCAGATATTTTATAATATTATATGTTATAAAGTAACTTTACTTGGCTCTGTTTCAGTTTTTGAATACAAATGCTTTTGAACTAAATCCATAAGATGTTGCTATGGGAAAATGGCAAAAAGTGAAGTAGTTAGATTTTTATAAATGTTTTGTTTTAACTTTTTCCTAAACTGATTATGGTTGTTGATTTAATAACTGCTAAATACACTTTAAACCACCCAAATTTAAATCACATAAGTACTTAGGAAATGTACTTTTCGTTATTAATATATAATCCTCTTTTAATATTCTGTCATAAAGAGCTTAGAGATAGTTCTGTAAATGTAAAAAAACATGGCTATTTTAAAAAATATAAATAGAAAAGTGAATAAATTCATCTTGTTTTCATTTTCAAATCCATAGAAACTGAAGCTGATATTCCCCCATAAGTAATACATACACTTTGAATAGCTTTCCTTAATTATATAGCACTGATATCCTAAGAAACACAAACTCTCCCATTCAAACTTCCTATAACTTTCATCCAGATCTCAAAAGTCAATAAAAACTCTCTCTTACCTTCTCTCATGAATTTTTCTAATACTTATGCACAGGTTAGGAGAATAGCAACAATTATGATATCACTGATATTTTTTTTCCAACTTTAAATGTCACAGGTTCCCTGGTTTATCTATTCTATTGGTTCTTGCATTGTCTTCTTTTTTTTTTTTTCTTGTTGCTGTTGAGCTAACACTGACTTACCACATTGTATAGGATTCAGATGTTTAGGTTTATGAATCTTATATCTTCACATGTTTGTTCAAACAACACCCAACATCAAAGCACCCATTGTCCTTGACCATATTCCACTGGTTCCTCTACACTTTGTAATTAGGTCCTCCTCCCCCACTAGTAACTTCAACTCTACAGTGAAATTTCTAGTGTTTATTTTGGTTTGGTTTATCTAGCCCTTTATTTTGTTTCTCAATATTCCACATATGAGTGATACAACTGATATTATTTGTCTTTCTCTTTCTTACCTATTTTGCTTAACATAATTCCTTCCCGTCCCATCCATTCTTTTACAAGTTTATATATATATATATATATATATATGTATGTGTATGTATTTATGTATGTATATGTTTGTATGGGTGTATATGTGTGTATCTCACATGCTCTTAAACCACTCATCTGCTTTTTCACACTTACTTAGGTTGTTTCCACAACTTGATTATTGTAAAAAGTGTTTCAGTGAACCTAGAAGTGAAAATATCTCTAATTGTATGTTTTTACATTCTTTAGGAACAACCACATCAATAGAATTGCTGGATCATTTAGTAGACCTATTTTTAATATATGGAGAAGTAACCCTGAATCCATAGAAACTGAATCTAATATTCTCTCCCTTATCATATATATATATATATATATTCTTTGTATAGCTTTCCTTAATTATAACATGGTTTCCACAGAGGCTAGACCAGACTACATTCCCATCAAATGTGTTAAAAAGGGTAATTTTTTCTCCACCCATCACCAACACTTACTTCTTTCTGGTCTTTTGTAATGTCTTCTGTCGTTCCTTAAAGAATTTGGCTATATGTACAAATGCCAGTTCATTTACTTCTTTATCTTTCTTTAACTCTTAAATTTCCTTTCTCTCTGTCTCTCTTTGATCCCTCTCTGCTCTGTTTATTTGGATCACAAATGAAAATATGTTCTCTTGTTTTTTGGTTCACCCATGTCTTAAGTTCAACCGTTTTAGACCCAAAACATGCAAATGAGATGTTCTTATCAAAACTTACTTTCAATCTGTATCTATTACTAAGTGCACACATCTTTCATTATTTTTTTAAGTAGAAAAGTGACTCTACCAAATTCTTTTTCAAAAAGAAAGTATTTGCTTTTTTCCAAGTCAAGTTTTTTTATTTATATTATACCTTTTGCTATAAAGTCAAGAATATTGTGACTGCTTTATATATTCTTAGATTTTATTTGTACCCTGCATATATATGAATTTGACTTTTTTATTTTAAATAGCTGGAATTCAGAAAATAAATATTTAGCTTTTCTTATTCAGAAACTAATGGATAAATATGTCCAAAGTACAATAAATATTTTTTCTTATCATCACTAGTTTACCCTCTATGTCTACAATATGATAAACTAAGTTAAATTTTCCAGGATTCTGAATTACTCCCATTTTTATAATTAACTTTCATAAGAAAATAATTTATCACCTTGGCATATATATAATGTTTTATATAAGGGTAGAAACAAAAGGTTATGAATATTTTGTTTATTTTTTAATCACATCTCTATTCATTCAACCTTCATAGGTTTTTGCACGTGTAGATGTCAAGGATGTTCTCTGCCCTTGAGTTTAGAGAGAAGGCAAGATTCTTGCAAAAAGCACATGGAGAGGGAAAGGCAGAACTTTACTATAGAGAAGGGATTCAGTTCATTTTCTTTCCTTTCAGATTTGGGCCCTCCTGACTATTTAACTGTAGTGCATTCATCATATAACACAGGGGATGTTGTTGAGGTTGGAAATTTGGTATCTAGACTCAGACTGCATTGGAAGGATATTGACACTTAATAGTTGTATAAGCTGTTTACCTCACTGAATCTCTCTGTGCTTCAGTTTCAGGTCTGCAGTACCAGAGTAGAAATAATGTCTTTATTTTAGTATTGCTCTGATAACTAAAAAAGTGAATCTGAAATAAACTTATTATTGAAAATAAAAAATTTCAGTATTATTTGACATCTTTAAACAGAAAACATTTTTCTTAGGCATCTGAATATGTAAATACCAAGTTTAAATGCTGATGATTTTTACTGACATCTTGCCCAAGTTTTCTATTTTGAGCCATTTTTCATCATTTTATTTTGTGTTTTAATTACAAAATTTAAACTTTATCAAAATATTCATTTTTATGTCTTTTAAATAATATTATTTAATATTATTTTACTAAACAGTTCAGATTTCTCAGTTCAAATCTGTGTTTCCTAAAGTCAGTAAGTGTTAAGACTTTTCATGAATAAATCCTATTTTTTTTGTCAATGTGACTATATAAGAACTCAAATTGAATTTTGATCTTTTTCTGTTGCACCATATTTAAAATTTTGGATATATCTCTTACTGTACATCAGGAATACCTGGAAAAATATAAAAATACCTCTTCCCTGGTCTACTCCTCTATCAGTTAAATTAGAATATTTAAGGATATACTGTGGAAATTGTGTGTGATTTGTTACTACAAATGTGCTGCCAGAAATGGGAAGTACTGATGAAGGGACAAGTGAAAAAACTAACTCTCTTCCAAAATGGAATATTAAAAAAAAAAAATCAGAAACTACTAATTATGTAAAAGTTGAGGCTACCAAAGTAGACTTTGGGTTATTAAGGATTCAGAGTAGATGATATTAAAATAAAAGCATCCAAAGAAAAATTCATTAGGTTGCCATCCAAATACTATAAATTTTAAAAGATGAATACAGGGGAATATATTTGTTTCACTCGTATTGCAACTGGAGTGGAAATTGTAAAATAATCTTTCAGTGCAATACAAAAACAAACTACTGAGCATATTCCAGCTTGCTTATACCTCTTTCATGTTTTGCACTGCATTTGGAGCAGGCACCAACCATGCATGTCACAATTGCATTGTGCTTGCTGTGTGACTGGTGTATAACTATACATCATATATAATGAAAAAAAAGAGCAAATTGACTTTTAGATAACAAAATTACCTCTTTTAGGACAAATTAATACAGTAAAGATGTTAAATTTATCTGATTTCCCATTAATTTGGTACATGGTCCCAAACAAATAAATGCCACTGTACAAAAAGATTCAATTTACCATATGTTGCAATTCTAATGTAATTGATATTGATCACTAAGTCACAGTCTCTTTGCTGGATGATTAATATGTGAAGTAACACCATTATTATCCAATCACCACTTGTTATGTACAGTACAATGTAAGAGGCAATGATTACACATTGCTGTACAAAACACATATAATAAACAATTTATTGTATTGAAGGTGACTGAAATGTAGACTTTAAGTGGATCAAATTAATTTTATCTATTAAAAATTTTTAATCTATTAAGAATCTTTTGTCCTATTGATTTATTATTTCTCTCTGGTAGAAAATAGAATGCTATTTCTACAAATTTTAAAATTCATTATTAGAAAAAATATAGGGCCTCTTCTTAGAAAAAAATTTCATGTTACAGCAATGATAGAACAAAGCAGATCATTTCCAACTAATTGAAATGACCTGCTGCAAACTGAAATATATGAGCTCCTCCAGCCCCTCAGTGTAGGGGTCAGTTAGCATATTTTACAAAGCTCAAAACTGATATCCAGGAAGCATCTATCCTTTCTTAGACATCTCATTACAGGTTGTCCCCTCTGTATGACCAAGTTGAGGAAGATATTCCCTTAGTAGGAATGAAGAAGAGGTAATTGGCAACAGTATATACAAGTGATCAGTAACACCTTTTGAACAATCTCACTCTTTATGTGTTCAACAGTGAATTCTGCAGCAATGTTATTAGCCAGTGAAATAGTAAAAAGAAGCCTGCATCAGGTCAGCTAACTTCACTGAATCGCGCTGTGAAGGTAACATCAGTTGAAAAAAAAAAAAAAGAATCGCCAACTTCTGTTCCGTATTTTTTTTTAAGATTTATTTATTTATGCATATAAGAACTGGGGTACAGGCCAGAGGTGTGGAGGGTTAGAGGATTCACCAGAGACAGAGTGGAGCACAAAACAGGCAGATCGAATGAATCACACTGCTGAGGGGAAGTCTACTGTGTCATATGGGACACTCCCTGGCCAGATTGAACTCAGGCTGCAGTGGTGCAGATGCTTCCGTAGTGCGGTGCTTAACCCCTTGCACCACCAGCGAGAACTTTGTTCTGTATTATTAAACACAATTTGGGTCTTAAATAATAGAAGAAATCTAGCAGGCTATCCAGGTAGCATCTAACAAGGGGGAAGACTTTGTGGGATAACTGACTTTACAGGTAATAAACCCCAGTTCACCCAAAGATAATAAAATGTCTTAATTCCTTAGTTAAATGTGGGTCCCCACTTTCAAATTCCTGTGTGATCACAATCCTGGTCCACACACCCATAATGTTTTCAGTTAATGCAACACAATGAACACTGCACAACCTATAAAAAGGAAGACCAAACTGAATTTGAAATCTGAATCTAATGATGCCATTTGACTGGTTAAAGATGTATAGCTCCAATTTGCCTGTAGTCCCAAGGTATTATGGTTTATAGACCATTTGACCAGCTTTTACTCCCCATTATTTACTTACCCTGTTTATCTACATATACAGGAAACTTTTCAATTCCCCAGTCATATTATTTCCTTGCTTGAGGACTATCTTTTAAAAATAATAATTATTAAAAATGATATAATTAATGCATAAATAAGGTACTAATAGAGGACAAGAGAAAAGATTTTACATTTTGTCTTTTCAAATTTTGGATCATTTCCATAATGAAGTTATAGTGTCTGAATATTTCTTTATCAAATAGTAATTTCAAGATCATTTAAGTTTTTCTAGATGATGACATCGTATTTCATTTAAATTCTGTACTAAAATGTAATCCATTAAATCCATTATATAATGCATTAAACATTTACTCAACAATGGTTTTACTTTCTAAAATATTCTTATACTCTTTTGGTCAAGAATATGTTCAACTCTATTGTTATTTGTTATTTATTTGTTCCATTATATACATAGTGCAAATCTTCTCACCTCACATTCCCCAGTCTAACTGCCTATAATTTATTTTTTTAAAGATTTATTTATTTATGCATACAAGCACTGGGGTACATGCCAGAGGTGTGGGGGGTGAGAGGATTCACCACAGACAGCGGGGAGCAGAACAGGCAGATCAACAGAAGCACATTGCTGAGGGGAGCAGCGGGTACAGCAGGAGAGGTCTGTCGCCATGTGGGTCCCCTCCCTGGCCGGCAGCAGGGATCGAACTCGTGCTGCAGTGGCTTTGGTCTGCTTCATAGTGCGTTGCTTAACCCACTGTGCCACCAGGGAGGCCCCTGCCTATAATTTCTAATTCATCATTTATAATCTGTTGAAGGTATAAAAGCCAGATCAACAGGCTTGATAGAGCTACTTATAAACATAAATGTATGATATGATTAAAGTACTGGTATGATGCTTAATCTTCTACTCATTATTTTATCAAATAGACAGACAGATGATAAATAGATAAACATATAGCATATATTATAAAATTACATATTCTCAAGGGTATTTGGATGAAGCTTATATATTTCTAAGCATTGTATTTAAATTGATTGGATATGTTTGCAACAGTCATTTAAACTCATATTTATTTTAATACAAGTTTTAATGCTATAGATTATTATAAGTAATTTCAAGTAGAGTTTTTGAATTTCCAGTGGTAAAGTTCTTCATTTTTATTAAAAAAGTATGACCTTACTTTACAACCACTATTGTTTAAGTCCTGGAAACACATGTCTGACATTACTTTGAGCAGAATATGAACATTATATAAAAAACCAATTATATTAGGTCAACTGAATTGTATTTAAATCATTTAAGAAGTCAACACAGGATAAGGGGAGTATTAGAAATCAATATGTAACTATGGAACCTCATCTCTCTTAAAAAAAATATGAAGGGAACAATGGTATGATAAAAAATAGAATTGGACTTTTAGCAATAACTTAATGTGATTTATATATTAATACATATAAATTCTTAATGATAAACACCTAAAATATACAATGTTATAACATACATTACTTAAGTAACAATATGTTACTTATTTGTTAATAAATGAAATTGAAAAAAATCACATGTATTTGTATCTTTTTGAAAATATACTGCATCTCCTAGACTTTAGTAATGACTAAAGAAAAAATAACTGCATATTAGTTAGGCAGCAACAGTTCTCTATAACAACCACCACCTTATACCTGTGCAAACTTCTGTGATACACATGTAAATGCTTTCATGAATAGGAAAATTGTGTATCTTTAATAAATGAAAAAAAGACACCATCCTTCTTAAAAACCTGACTTTGTTTGTGTAATGATCTGAAATGAGAAATATCACAACATTGTCCCTAACTTCTATTATCACAAAAATGCTTGCATTTAATTTAATTCCAAAAACAGCAGGTAAATTTAATACTGTCAGATGCTTTGTGTGTCTTTGCTGCCCCCTTAAGACAAATAAACAAATAAAAAGCTAGTAAAACTACTAGAGTTTGCTACATCAGTTTCTTCAGTTCCTATAGCGTTTAAAAGTATGAAGGTCTCTCTCTTTCTCTCTCTCTCACACACACACACACACACACAAAGAACTATGCCAATGGAAAAATTGCTTAACTAATGTTTATTAAACAAATTAGTATTTCTTCAACTGCCCCATAATCAATGCAAACATTAGTTATGGGTAATGAGTGGAAAACAATTTATATTTTAAATTCTATAAAGTCTGATATTGAATATGTATTTTTTGTATATAATTTTAAAATTATTTTTTCTTGAAGTAGGCCATTAAAGAAAACACTTTTTCTTTTTCATCTTAATTGCAAGAATTGAGCTCAAAACTTCGATATAATTTGTATACTTTAACCATCCAAATAAAAATAAAAATACATGACTCAAGTCATTTTATAACTTTTATTTTTGGACAAGAAATATTTAAGATAATTGATGAAATGAATTCCAAATTAAAAATTCAATCATATGAATTTCTTATAAATTTTGGAAGTGACAGATTATAATATGATATTTGCTATTGATTTTATTTCTTTTTTTTTTTAAAGATTTATTTATTTATGCGTACAAGCACTGGGGTACAGGCCGGAGGTGTAGGGGGATGAGAGGATTCACCACAGACAGAGCGGGGAGCAGAACAGGCAGATCAACGGAAGTACACTGCTGAGGGGAGCAGCGGGCACAGCAGGAGAGGT
>JAGFMF010012262.1:1773965-1790938 GCA_019455555.1 Galemys pyrenaicus | reverse complement strand
TCCCTGGCCGGCAGCAGGGATCGAACTCGTGCTGCAGTGGCTGTGGTTTGCTTCATAGTGTGTTGCTTAACCCACTGCGCCACCGGGGAGGCCCTGATTTTATTTCTAATACAACAGACATTAGGATAATTCTGGGTACAATTTAGCTTTTAATGTAGATTTCCTCTATAGAGGAAATTACATACATTTATAATGTGAATAACATTTTAGTTTTATTTTAAATAAAATAATAAATTTAAATAAATAATAAACAATATATTCACCAAATTTGTCTATATGAGAAACATGAATCAAATTTCAAGATATAAAATTATAAACACTAAATAAGTGATTCTGACATTTTTCAAACTTTACAACATATTATTGTCATGTCAGTAAAATCAAATTTCATTTTTCCTTCAGCTTTAATAAATTAGTCTATTATTGATCTAAATGGGAATATTCAGTTGCTACCAATATCCCTTTATTTGTTTAAATTTTATTTTGACTGGTATATATAAAACAAATATTAACACATTTGAAGATTATTATACATTATATTGAAGGCTAAATAGGATATTTTATAAATGCATGCTTTGTTATTTCGACCACAGGATTTAAGCATAAAAACATAAAGTCAGCAATGTATATCTGAGAAATTATCTATGTCACTTCTGCTCTATAATGTAAATATTTCTACCATAAATAAAGCAATATAAGTGATTCATATTTATTGATTAGCAGAAATATCTTTAAAATAATTTACAATTCCATGCTTTAAATAATTAAAATGAATTAGAATGAAAGGTGTGTGCGTGTGTGAGAAGAGTTACTATACCAAGCAGTGATGGACACAAAGTTGTATGAACGTCCTCAAGGTGGAACTTGTCAACCAGAAGGAAGACCTTTCATTCATCAGAGGGATTGAAAGCGAAAGGTGCTAGAAGACCAGGACAAACTTGATTCATATTAGTCATGGAGGTGACTTATCCAATGTGAATTATATTTGTCCTAGGTATTCTGACTTTAGTTTCAGTACCTGTGGTGAGACCACTATCTTCTTTCCGCTGCCATTGCTTCTCTCTCATCATGGATAGAAGATTAAAAATGCTTTCGGAGCTGAGCATGCCCAATAACCACAGGCAGGCTTTGACTGCAAGCAAAAAGCTCTATCAATTCCCCTTTACATCTGCATCAACTACCAGAGAGCAATCAGATGTATCAGCAGGAAGCCTCACCTCACCGTAAATGGACTGACCAGTTCAAGCAGGATGATTCCTAAAATGCCTTGCCAGGATGTTAGGACAGCAAATGGGTGCTTTTAGTTCTGCTATTAAGCTAATACTCCTCAAAATGATCTGCCACTTCCTTCAATGGATATTTTGCTTTCTACTAACAAAACCTTACTGATTCAATTGTCAAACTAACATGTTATCATGTAAAATAACATGTAAAGAGTACGAAAAATTCTTATCACTATTATTAAATTTAATTTAGGATTATAGAATATAATGAGCATTTTTAAATTTATTTTCTCATTTATCATAACACAAACCCTAATTATTATGAAATAAAATTATGGTCATTGTTCCAATATTATAAGAAAAAATAGCATGGAAACTTTTAAAAATAGAAATATAAAATATATTATAAAAGTCTAAGATGTTTGCCTCCAGAGTGGAAAATACTTCCCTTAATCTTGACTATCATATTTGTCATATTGAGATAAATTATGCTGTGGTAACCAATAATCCCCAAATTTTAAGGGAATTCAATAATATATAATTTTGTTTTCTCCCTCATGTTACATGTTCATCATCAATAAGCTGCTAGCTTTTCATTCCACAACCAAGAATTTCATCCACATCATTGTTGAATAAATAAACATAATAATGGGAGAAAATGGAGATTCTTTTACACCCAGATCAGAAATGGCAAATATCCCCTGTTTATACTGCACTGACCTACTGCAAATCATGTGGGCAAAACTGGTATCACTGGAAGGAGCTAAGCTTTATCTTCACAGTCACACAGTCAGATGGCCAGACCTGACATCAGCACAGTGGGGAGATGCAATTCTTTCACAGAGAGAACAGAAATAATATTTGAGGAGAATATAATTTTCGATAATTAGGAAGATGCTAAGAAATAATTCCTGAGCAGTACATGTCAGGATCTAAGCTCATATTTAAACAGAATATGCTCAAGAGGAACATAAAGTCATAGCATGCTGTTAGCCTAAAAATCACTGTAATCATAGAAATGTGTATTCTATAGAGCAAGTTGAATGTAGGTAGCCTGTATGTATCTGAGCAACAGGGTTAATGTGATAAGTTACAAAACTTTATTTTGGAAGTCTCTTCATTTTATAAATATATGATTTGTGTCCAATTTCTATGTTTTTCCCTCTATTGTCTTTAATAAAGTCCTTCAGATATTTCAGATGACTCCCAATAACAAAGCAGTTTATGTGAACTACTGGAACAGACGGTTAAAGGGTGAGATGTGTGTCCCAGGCAGTCTGCTTGATAATAGCAGAGAAAATGAAAGAGCTCAAGGGAAAATAAAATTCAGTGACAGAGGCAAAGCCACTTGTTCTTGCTATTTTATTTTTGGAAATACTCCTTCCAGTATTAAACATCTGAAAAATGAAGGTTTTATCTTCTTAATGAAGGCAGTGTGCCCTTGTGAACATGGGGAATTTTATTGATGCTCTAAGCATGGGGAAAGATGATTATTTTTGATCAGTCTATTATGATGTTAGCATTTTTAGCATTTTTAGAATTATGATTACAAAAATTTCACACAATGCACCTATCTGCTGACTTTACAGGATTTTTAGAAATTAAAGATTCTCATAGCAATTTTAATATCTGTTTTATTTGCTTGCAAACAATGACAAGGCACAGAGGAGTATAATTTAATTGGTAAAATTTACAGAAAATTCAAATAAAAAAGTCCATTTTTATTGGTCTTTTTTTTCCAATTAGATATAAAATCAGCTTTCCCTCACTCAAGGTTCAAGGTCTCTAGGAAATCTGACAATCATTTTTATCAGGGGCAAATATTCTCAGGAGTTAGCCCACAGAGAGCTCCCTCAGCACAGGTCTGCTCCACTTTCAGTATCTTTCAGGTTTTAATCCTCTTTTGATACATTAGCTGAACAGAGTGGAGCTCATGAAAATGAAACCTGGGAAGGCCTGTGTATAACTCACACTGAGGAGTATAATTGAGCTTAGCTTTTCACACTGTTCTAATTATATGTATTCAGTGTTCTTGCTACCTGGAAAAGTTGGAACTCTAAATCAAGGCAATTTTGCCAGAAAGATGGATAGTTCTCAGATATATATATATATCTAGTAAACAATTCTGTATATCCTTATATTAGGCATTTGGAAGGACAGTTTTATGACCTTTAAATATATTTCATATAGATACTTGATATAGGTATGCATTGATCAAATTTGAGATTTAATGATAGAATATGCAATTATGTCAAATGCAATAAAAAACTGTATAAACACTAAACAATAAGTATGTTGAATTGCAACTTCATGGTATTATTTTTAATATTTTGTTTATCTCTGTGAAAGCTTATTATTGAGAAATAAATGTCAAAAATGATGAAAGTGTTAGAATATGACTTAAAATTTCATATTGATGTTTGTGTCAGAGCTTCTTAGCATAAAATGCTAATTAGTATAGCACAGGAAAACACTGTTTTTGAAATGGCTTGGGAAAAACCTGTGCTAAATAAATACTGTTGAAGTACATCTACGATCCATTCTTTTTTTTATTATTTATTTATATATCAGGTAACATTAGTTTATAAGCTGTAAAGGTTAAAAGATAATATTTTCTCACTATGCCTGCTTGGGCATGTTTCTTCAGCATCTACCACCAGCCAGACACTTTAACATACTCCCGGTCCCCTCCATTTCCTCTGGTAAACATCATTATCTTAACAGTCTAAACATGTTTTTGTTTTCTGTATATTCTAGAAATATTGAAATCATGAAATATTTAACGTTTTCCTTTAAACTAACATATTTAAAGTCTATCAATGTTGTCACAAATTGCAAGATTTCATTATTTTTATATGACTGAATACTATTCCACTACATATATTTTCTACTTTTTCTTTATTCATTCCTTTTTTGTATTGCATTTAGGCAGTTTCCATACCCTGGCAATTGAAATAACATTATAATGTACATAGAGCTATAGATCCCATATAGTCTTTAATTATTATAAATTTTATTGTCAAAATAATAATATATTTTATACAGTAGTTTCCAAATTCCTCAGACCTTTTCATCTAAGTATATTATTTTTTTCAACAGAATAATCTTTGATAGAAGACATTAAAGAAAAATACTATGATAACCCACATTTCATATCTACACCAAGGGTGTTACTCCAAAGACAAATCTGGTTGCAGATATAGAGATTGGGTCTATATTAGCTTGACTAAAGCAACACTTATTAAAAGGTATTTGTGTGTGATGATTGTGAGAAAGTTCTAATATAATATTTTTTTTGACTTATAAATTGACACAGCTGGGCCAAGGGAAACATTTCCTTCAGCTTAGCTTGAAGTTGTGCAGAAATACTTGAAGGCAGTAGAGATGGCCATGTGATTCAAGGAAAGGGTGAAGAATTCTGATTTGACACCAATATTAACTTCTTCTCAAAGAATATGGAATCATGATTCATAATGATGCTGTTGTCATAAATGTATATTAGAAGTATCTCCATCCTAAAGAAGCTTTAATTACTGATAGTGTCTTGAATAGGGAAACTGGTAAAGCTACAGAAGAGACCATGACCAGAATCACTGACGAGAAGAGCTGCAGAAAAAATAGTCAAGCTCTCAACTTTGTCTATTGTTTTAGTGTCACACTGAATGTCATGAGACTAGCAGTGACTGCTCTGTCTTCCCACTTAACAAATCCATGTTCACTTTCTGTCCTTCTAGGTATCAATATCGGGAGTGGTAGCATTTGATGTAAGTCACATGTTCAGTGATGAGTGTTTGGATAAAGAAAACAGCAAAATCTAAGATGTTATTTTCAAGTGTATCATGCTAGTATGCATCCACTTAAATCAGAATGGTGCTGAGAATCCAGAGATTTTTGACTACCCAAAGCTGCCTTTTACAGGTACCCTGTCAAAGTGGTTTCAAGTGTGTTTTCAAGAGGGCAGTGAGAATCTATGAGACTTCCACCCTCTTTGACTTGTCCATTTAACAACAGAATGCCAATTCCCCCCACTCCCAACATCATTAAGGCTCATGAAAAGCTAAACATGAAACATTAACCTCTCTAGCTCACTCCACCTCAACTTGAGATACCTGTACTGGTCCTTCAGCCAGCAGTTTTGTCTTGGGGAGTTATCATCTCCTTCTCTGCAGCTGTTTAACTTAGATAAAATGATTCTCCTCTTAAAAGGCCTGATATGCTCAGATCATCAATGAATGTACTGAAGGAGCTGGAATTCTAAATCAGGAAGTATGGCAACATTCTTGGAGTGGTCAATAAACTACAAAATGCCCAATAAGATGCCAAACATATTCCTGAGAACATCTTCCAAGAGGTGCAGTACAAGAAACTGAACTAGGACATGAAATTGATATAAATGAGGTGGCATTCCAGAACAATTCCTGAGGATTAAGCCCTTTGAGAATCAATGTCTTGATTCTCTCTTTATAAACTAATTTTGAATTGTTCTTTAATGCTTTATCAAAATTGCAATACACTCTGCTCTGTGAATCTTGGAAGGTCTGTGGATCTTCTGTGATGCCCAGAGAGATGTAATGTTTATAACTTACAAGATCCTTATGTAAGATATATTCCATTTTTTTAAATTAAAAATGATTGATTCTGTTTTTATAATTAAAAAAAATAGGAATTCTCTCGGATGAGGAAGGGTACACTATGTTCTAGATATTATGGAAAGCACCATGAAAAGAAGTCAAATATTAACTCACATTAGGCAATCTTCAAATGTTTTATATAATTGAGTAATAGATTGCAAAGAAAATATTGAGAGAGACATGACTTATGGTGTAGTCAGGAATCAAACCACAAAAATCTTTCAGTCACTCAAAGAGTGGAAGCAATGGTAAGCCATTGAGATCTTAAAGTTAAATAGCATTTATATGTGTGTGAAATAACACTATGTCACAGACATGGGCAGAGATGAAAGAGATGTTTTATTTTTTTGTTGTTGCTTGAAAAGTGTTCAGTTACTCAAGTGATAAATGATTGGAGTGGGACCTAGTCCAATAACTAGGGGGGAAAAAAAGTGAAAAAAAATCATGAATAAGTGTTGAACTGTATGGTTTGAAAAAAAGAAAGTTAGTGGTTCTTCAAATTTTCTAATATGGTAGAAATAATTCTATTTTCTGAATTGCAATTTAATAGTATTTATGTGTCTTTCACATAGGAGCAAAGAAGGAACCTACGGGAAATATTTTATTTACATGAGAGAACAAGGTTTGCTAGTGACAAATTAGATGTGAAAGTTTTGCTGGCTTCTGATATAATACTACTTTGTTAGAACTATTTATGGCATTTTTTTTTTACTTTTCAAATGTGCAGATGAAAGGAATTACTTTAATAAGTTAAATCCCACAAAATAGTATTAAACAATTTAGTATAGTTAACCAAATCTAATTGACTTTGTCTAAGGTGTCTTTTCTTTCATTGATCTATTTATATTTTTGTTCTTTCCCTTGAAGTCTATCTTAGATGTTCATACAGGAATTTTGCTTTTTCCTCTGTGACAATGATAACATTTATCATGAAAGAAAATATTAGACATGAAAGGACACAGATAATTATTTAAAGTCAATTTTATTTATAAGTTCCCAGTCGGTAGTCATTTCCCCTGACTTCTTGGACACAGGAAAATGCCCAGGTGTGAGAGAGAGCACCTATGAAAAACCAAACAAGGATGAATATTAATAGTCTGTAGCTTATAGAATCCATGCACCCTCAAATCTGTAGATGGTTCTTTAGAAGAATATGAGTTAATGCTAACCATAGGTAAATAAAACAGGACAAACAATGGCTATATTACATAGTTTGAATATATTACAGATTTTCTTTTGTGACATACAGGAAAGATTATAAATTCAGTAACAGTTCTGAGAAACATTACTGGACCAAGAAGCACTGAAGTACAACTTTACTTATAATTTTACTGGCTACTGGATATGTGTTTCTACTTGATAAAGAACTTGAAAATTACTTCTTGCTGCATAGCACTGGATTAGTTTACTAGTTAGGTTTGAGTAGGAAAAAAAATTGAGACTATAGGATTATATGCTTATAACAACACATTCATTCAGATAATCGTATAAGGAGGAAGAAAGAGGAAGGTATATTAAGGAAATTCATATTTAAATTAGTAGCTGATTACTGCAATATTTCTTGCTTGTGCTAACAATATTTACAGCAAACATCCTTAATGGTGAGAGACAATAGCAAGTGGGTATTTGGTGAGGTGGAAGAAATTTGATGTATTCTGTATGTCTCCCAAAAACTTTAATGATCTATGTTAAACACTGCCTCTATTCAAAGAAATATAGTATTCAAAACAATTTTTCACTCAGCTTATTTCTTATTTATGTATTTTAAAAAGTTTAATATACTGAATTCCATGATTAAAAGTAGTTCTTGTATCTTCTGTGCATGAAACTATGCAAATCCTTTAGACCAAACTTGAAGTAGTAAATTCAATATGATTACATCAGTATGAGTTCTAGATAATATTAATTTTCAGCTGTCAATATGGTTAGACTACCCACAGCTTCACATCCGGAAAATGCTGCCTCTTGTCTTCTGTAATTACTGTGTTTCTTAAGTAGGTGCTCTCAAAGTTCATGACATCAGGATGCTTTCTCAAATTGCATTACCAATTTTAATAGTTGTAGAAGAAGAAAGGGGTTTAAGATTTTAATGTTTAACTTAATGAATAATTAGTTAGTAAATAAGACTGTATTTACAGAAAATTGAGTTTGTAGTATTCAACATCCAGTAAAACTTACTTAATTACAAAGACCTTGAACCAAGCTGCATTTACAGCTTGACTTACTTTAGTGTAATAAATACAAGAGCTTTAAAAAAAATTTAAGAGTACATTTTATCAATTGTTCTCTTCTATTACAAAGCATTACTGTTTTGAATTTAAATTCACTATTATTGAGAAAATGATGACCAGATACTAAACACTATTTTTAATGACAATAAGACAAATATTTTAAAATAAGACTTATATAAAATAAAGATACTTGTTCACATTTTGGACAACCTTAACCTCATAAAATATGTGTTTTTTTTTAATAGACAAAATTAAAAAGAAATGTAGTGCTTCTGTTTAAGATAATATACACCATGATGTTTACCATCTTTGGTCATTTTGAAATTATCAATCATCACCTTTCAAGCCAGGAAATTTGTATTTTTGTGATGATAGCTGTCCTGTCCTTTAAAACAATTCTCATCATCCATAGGTCTGAACACAAACTTGCACAAAAAATAATCAAGAAGAAATATGGTTCTGAATAAGTATAACTCCCTTAAATTATTCATTCATAATTTCTTCAAACCTTTTATTGCCTTCGTTCCCCTAAACAGATTTCCCCATTTTTGTTTATTTATTAAGCCTTATTGATTCATTATTCTGAATTGAGATAACTGATATTGGTTGTACACCTTATATATTATTGCTTTCTAAGGAGGAAGGTAATCAAATGATGGTATGTCTGGAGTAAACAGCATTCTGGGGAAAAAGCAATATCCAGTCCTGAGGAGAAGCTTTGCATTGTCTTACTATTCTTAAAAGAGTTAGAATGGAGAGAGTTTTTATTAGGGCGTTACATGAAGTTTTCTAAAGAACATGCTAGAATAAATGGGTGAAAGAAAAAAATAGTAATTTCAACAACTTTACACAGAAAAGTTGTAATCTGAATTGGTCAGAGACAGAGTAGACCTTTAAAATAGTTTTAAATGAAAAAAAGTGACAAAGGGAAATTATATTTTAGGATTATGAACAAGAATTAAGTATTTTTCAAAATTTATTGCATATCTTTTTGTTTCAAACTGTTCATTTTTATTAAAAAATTGTTTTTCCAGCATTCTGAATAAGGACATTATTCATCATGGTTTTTCTCCCTTAACAAACAATAATGAAAATGTTCAGTTTAAAAATGAAAAAAAGAAATCAAACAAACAAACATGGTCAAGCAGTAATACTTCAAATTTTATTGGAACATGGGAAATAAATTAGTAAACAAATAAAAGGGTTAGATAAACCCTTCTGTAATTATGTAATGTGTTTCCCAATTCTTTATGAAAATATAAATATCACATTATAACCACAGTAATTGCTGCCAAGATATAGTTAACCTACAATTCAGATAATTACAGCATTTTGTTAGGTGAAGGATTTTAAAAATATGCCTTACATTTGTTCCAACTAAATGTGATCCAGGAGAGCTTCCTACTACTTCTGTGTGATGCATGTCTGGTTGGTGCATTTTGTAAGATTCCACTTTATTTGAGAAACCTAACATATCTGAGATATTATAATAAGAATATAAATTAGAGTGTAACAGTACAATAGATTAACCAAGAACTGGAAATAAACCAAGTTCCTTTTGAGTGACGAATGAATAAAGATGTGGTATATATCACAAAGGAATGATATTCAGTTATAAGAAAGAATAAAAGTGTGCTATTTGCAAAAGTATCAATAGACCTGGAAGGAATTATGCTTAGTGAAGTAAGGCAAACAGAAAAAGACAAACAATGCATGCTTTCCCTCAAAAGTGTTATATAGCAAAAGCAAATAAACAGATGAACTAAATAAACAATAACAGAAATCTTTTTGACTGTAAGACCAATTAGTCGTTATCAAAAGGGGATGGGTAAATTGTGATAAAGGGGACAATGGTATACTGAAAAATAGATTTAGTCTTTTATAGATTTAATGTATATATATACAGGTTGAGTAACAATGATCTAAATCTGAAACTTACACAACATTATAATGCAATGTTACCCCAATAAAAATGAATATGAAAGTCGTATTGTCCTAAGCTTTACCTTTAATATATTTTTAAATTATACATTAATTATACATTAATTAAATTATACATTAATATATTTCCCTTGTTAAGTATGGTTACTTTATTATTTACTTTCCAGAAATAAGGGAACATAACACAGACTATAAGAGCAATGAGTTGAAATTCAGGGGCCAGACCATGTTATCTTTCAGTGATATGTCTTTGGAAAAATAAATGATCTCTTTGGGCCCATGTTTCCTCATATAAACAATTTTAAAAGTAGCAAATGTCCTTAATGCTCACAAAATGAATGATTCTAATTATAGTAAGTTGAAATAAGTTACAGAGAAGTTATCTGCATCATTTTCTTCACAAAGACAGATTTCTATTTTATAAACACAAAGCAACAGAGTGAAAAGTATAGCCATAAATAAATATTATATATGGTCAGATTTGGCTTGGACCACTAGTCATCCAGACAGGGATTCAGACACACGTGAAATATTTGACCAATTAGTGTGACAGTTCACCTATGATTAACTTACTTATGCAGGGTGGAATCTCAAAAAAGAATAATTATCTTTTTTTTTTCACTTTAATGCTATTTTAGGGGTATATTTTGGAGTATAAATGTTAGGACATGTATCACTCACATTTGTGCCCTGATCTACTTTCTTCTACTCTTTCCCACCTCCACCAACATGGATTACTATCTAGGTTGAAGGGTTGAAAGAATGTGTAGAACACAAATATAAAGGACATAATCCAATTAATATTATATAAGTCATTCATTTCAAAGTTCCTATGTTTAGTATAGACATGTTTTTGTACATACTATGAATATAGCATTTAAAAAGATAAATGTCTTCCCCTTAAGAGCTAACATTTATAATACTCCCTACACAGTCATGTTTTGATACCCAGCAGACAGAATAGAAACACTAAGAAGGAAGAAAATGATTTATTTTTTCAATACCATAAATACACAAAGTAACTATAGTAGATACTACCAAAACCAAATCCATTACTAGTATTATTGGTTATGGTGATTTATTGGAAATTATGACACCTAATGGAACTATGTGCAAGATCAAGGTCAAGCAATAATTCTTCAAGAACTCAGCAAAAAAAAAAAAAAAAGCAGAAGTGTCTAACAAAGGGAATTTTATCTATATGGTATAATGTATTTTTCTAAGATATTGAGTACTACAAGGTAACATGTATCTTGGGAATACATGAAAAAGCATCATGCTTGGACTCGTCAAACTACAAAGAAGTCTTTTTGGTGTGGTCAACACTATTGGGAACCAGAACACTTTGCCTTGGGTCATCTCTGACTTCAAAACTGTGAAATAATTCCTATGAATACAGGTACTCTTTCCATTCCCAATATACCAACTTTCAGCTTTCTGACTCTGGGTAAGGGAGTCTCTGCGAGTCTCAGTCTGTCCTTAGAACTTTGAAATGTTCACACCCCTAAAGTACTCTAACCACTGAAAGCCATTGCAGAAAATGTCACAACTTCTCATCATTCAGATGAACAATTGCAAGTTGCATTCTACATAAAACCTGCAATTTACCTCATCAGAATAGATCCCTAGTTGTCCAGAGGGGTATCTAATCAATAGTGTATCCTATTCTGTACCTATTTCCTTTTCCCTATATATTTCTCCTTTTTCCTTAATGCCAAATTCCTGATATGTCTTTCAGTAAATGCTATGGACTCTGAGAGCTATAATAAAGAGTTAGAAATTATCATTAGTGATGAAGAAAGATCAATAAAATACTAGTTGCATATATATGTCATGCGCCCATCAATATACTATTTTTAAACCATAACAATTTAGAAATGCAGATAAAAATAAAATAGTATTTTCCATAAATATTAAAAGAAGATGTAAATTATGGGTGAATTAGAAAATATAAAGCAAAGTTGGTTATACCATACAGTTAATGAATCATACATAACATTTTCTCTTTAAGTTTGTTACATACAAAACATGAAAACATATATGAAAATAGTTCAAATAATAAAGGTGATAAATACTGCCTGAATTTGGAACTGATAGAAAATCACTTGGAATTGATTTAGAGTATTACTATTGAGTATAGTCTAATAATACAAGAGAAAATATATAATCATGAATACTATGTTTCTTTCCAGTAGAGAAACATGCCATATATGTAAACATGTATACATTTCAAGTTAGTAATACATCATAAGAAGGATATACTTAGACAGTGTCAAGACTGGAAATGTTCATTTTTAATTTTCAAAGAAGGAATGGTAACAAAGGAATAATTTGTGATGAATATTTGCTGCCAGAGAGATTACTGAAATTCAAAGCTGTATGCATGGTACATGGTATGAAAAAAAGTAGTTAGTTTCGATGAATCTTCAGGAAATGATGAATCAATCAGATTAGTTCAAATAATATAATTGTTTGGGAATGATTAGACAAGTGATTTGGAACAAAATTGTGAAATATTTAAAAATCATATATATTGATTGACTCCAAAAGTAATGCAAAGTTATTAAATCAATTTTAATAATTTTATCTTTAGATTTTACCTTAGCTAATCTAAGGTGAATAGAAAGAATGGTATGAAATCTGAAGAAATTTTTACTTATGAGAATCACTAGAGGCACAATATCAGTTAATGAATAATGAAATCATAGTCTTGGGCTAAAAACTGAAAATAAAATGTATTAACAGCTAAATGAGTACAGATCTACAGAATAGATCCAGTGTGGAGCTCTGGTACCCTCCTACATCTCTATATAAGTCAGGTATCAGCTATGCTTAATCACAGTCTAATTTAAGTTTGGATGTAATATTATATGATCATCCTCAAAGCATGATGTGAGTAAGGTGCAATTCTCCTTCATCTTGTAGAGACAATATGACTTGTAGAAAACTGTCACAAGAAAGAATTCCATTCACCTTTGCTTACTATGCAATCCCACTATTGGTCATAAAATACTGGGTTGTTATCTAGAGCTTAGTAAATGGTAAAATATCTTTAGTCTATCCATCTGTGTGACCATTCTGTAGGACTAGAGACTTGAGAGCTGACACTGGCATTGTCTATTTGTTCTATGTATGTAATAAACTGTTTAATTACATATTTTTCAATGTTTTCTTTTTTAATATATTACATCATCCTTCATGTTTGTACAATGTAAGAAGATGAAGCAATTCTCCAAGAAATATGACATTAATAATTTAAGAGATGGAACAAAGAATTGATGATGGCCATGATGCAGTTTGGGGCCTCCCTCGTGGCGCAGCGGGTTGAGCGCCGCATTGTGAAGCATCTTCAGCACACCAGTTTGATCCAGACCAGGGAGGGGACTCACATGGCAAGGCAGACCTCTCCTGCCTCTCCCACTGCTCCCCTCAGCAGTGTATTTCAGTTGATCTGCCTGTTCTACTCCCGACTTTGTCTCTGGTGAATCCTCTTACCTCCTGCGCCTCTATCGGTACCCCTGCTCTTGTATGCATACATTTAAAAAATCTTAAAAAAAAAAAGAAATGACACAGTTTGAATGTTCTAAAATGAGAACAAATGGTAAAATTTTTGATGTTACTTGAGTGAAGCTTCAAGAATAACTACTCATGTCTTTCAGCAGTTGTGGGCATCCTGGAGTGGACAGCTGTTCAAAGAAGTGAGTGATCAAGAGGGGAATTAAATCACTACAGTTTAATTGTGAAGAATAAGAAAAATGTAATAGATGAAAAAGATAAAGACTTGGAAATAAAGTTGAGAAAGAAGAGAAAATCTAACTGGTGTGCTACAAGTGCTTATTAAATATCTGTTATTTTACCGTCCATACATGTTAAATAAGTAATATGTAATTAAGATTGTGTGATTATCATATTCAGTATGTCCATCCAAATATTTGTCTATATATTATAATTTTACTCTCTTTCTAACCACACGCAAAAAACACAACTACTGCCTTTAAATTTTAATACAACTTTTTTAAGATTTACTTATTTTTATGCATATAAGAACTAGGGTGTAGGCCAGAGGTGCAGAGGAATGAGAGGATTCACCAGAGATAGAGTGGGGAGCAGAACAGGCCCAACCACTGGAATATACTGCTGAAAGGAGCATCAGGGGAGGCAAGAGGGGTCTACTCTGACATGTGGATTAACTCCCAGGCTGGGGATTGAACTCATGTTGCAGTGGTTGGCAATAGAATAGCATTGTGCCTTTACCACTGCATCACCAGGGAGGCCCCCACAAATGTTTTGTGTATTTTTGAAAGATCTATCAGTAATGAAATAAAAACAGTATGTTATATTAATAACTTGGCAATGTATACTATTGATATAAATTCATTTTATAGTAATAATAATACATAACAAATGCTATAGGCAGAGATGTTATGTGACTTGTTTTAAAAATTAATAACATTGTAATTAGATCGAGAAAATCTTTTAAAACATATTACTGCAACATTTAGGATCAGTGTAGGATGTTTAGAGCTCTGTCAAGCGTTTCTTAAGCAATACTTATCATTAGTACTGTTATCAAAAGAGAATAAGAACTACTAGAAGTAAAGAATTTAACAGAGGACATAAGTAAAATTAGTGTTATGACTCATTCTTTTGGTAATTAAAAATGAGTTTTAGATTTTTTGCTTCTGCTCAAATATTTAATGCATGTTGAGTATCATCCTTGACTTCTAAACATATTAGCATGTATTTATGAAGTTGATATTTTTCCAAAGAAGTTTTATGTTCAAGTGCTAAAGGGAAAAAAAAGAAAAGTCTGCAGTGGAGCCTGCAATGTGGCAATGCAATATGACAAATACATGAGCAGACTTCCAAGAAAAAAAGCCATTCATTCTTGCAGTAAAAAAAAAAATCTGAAAGTCAGTTTTTCCCACTTGACAGTAAATCAGCATAATCAAAATAAAGTCTCTTTTAGAGTGCTGTTAACATAATGGAAAAGAAAGTTACATATTTACTATGCTGTAATAGAATATTTTATAATAACACTCATTTTGCAGCAGTGCCAAGGCTTTGGTAAGAAGTAATGTAAATGGTGCGTTAATATGAATAAAAAATGATGATTCTCTACAGCAATAAAAGGAATGATAGAACTCTTTATCACCATTACCAGAAAACTTACGCTGACAAGTGTACCCATACAATTCATGACATGACATAGAACACTGTATTGTCTTATCAAATAAAGGAACATTTTAATTTAAAATAAATTATACTTTATGAGTTGGCACATGCTTCACAGATCATTGATCAAAGTTCTAATCATTAAGATTGATTTTCAAAAACTTAAAAATGAGTTTTCAAATACTAAAATAATGAACGAAAAGATTTAACTGGGAGTCATATCTTTAGGTTTATAGTGTAGAGAATTAAAAATATGAGATTCTTTATGAAGAGTTTTCTTTGTAGCATTAACGATTAAGGATGTGTCATGTATTTCTTAAGTTTATGGAAGAAAATAACTTTTACATATTCTTTATAGTGAGTATGGTACATGGAAATTATGGAGTTCCTGGAGATACTTTATAACTTCTTTTGCCTCAATCATGTAATAAATGTTATTAATAGAAGTAGTTTATCCAATGGACTCTGTCCAGTTCAGTAAGTTTGTAAGGCCAGGGTATAGATTAAAATAACAATTATATGCAGATTTAGGCTGGTTTTTCATATCATTAGTGTATAAAAACAGTGCAATTGAATATAATATATAAAACATCATCTTGCAAATAGCTACAGATATTTTGTAATAAGTTTCATGCAACTTCAAAATATTCATTATTGCCCAATGAGCAGAAATCAGGAATAAAACATTTAAAGCCAAAAAAATAAATTTGAGAACTGTACTAATATTAATAATTTAATAAAAGGAAAATATGTATAATATTTTTACCTGTTCAGTTATTCATTTCTTACACTAAAACAATAAGAGTAAGTGCACTGGAACAAAACCAGTGATAGAAGAGGTTTCTCACTTCACTCTAAGAAAACAAGTAGTAGTTAATTAAAGGACACTGCATCAAGAGAATTCTATGACTTGGAGTGAGACATAAACATTTTTGCACATTAAGAGACTAGTACAGAAAGAAGCAGAAGAGACAGAAGATTCATAGGTCACTGAAAAGTAGATGGGTAGAAAGAAGTGCCTGGACGCTATGCTCTGACTAAGGAGCACAGACTGTAAGGCAATCAGTTCAGTCAGAAACAGTGGGTAGGAGAAAGCAGAAATGATGTGGAAACACCCATTCAAAAAAGAGGGGAAACACAATGGGAGGAGTTGGGTCATCTCCCTACCATCATGACTCAGCAACTGCAAAAACATATCTCAGTGTGAATAATTGCCAGCTAAGGCAAAAAATATAAATAAAACGACACCATCACTTATCACCTCCGGAAAAAGTGCTATAGATAATTTATTTTTATATAAATTTTTTAATTTACATATATTTGACATCAGTTGTAATCCCCATGTATTCCCCATCACTGTAACACCAGTGCACCATCACCTCAGTCCCCCATGCTCCCGTCTGCCCGCCACCCTTTCCTTCTTCCCTCCCCACCAAGTGTCCCCAGTCTGTCCTTGTCTTTTCATTTTTGGTTTTTGTTTCTTCCTTGTTGTTATTATTATTATTATTGTTCTTACTCCTTAGCTTGATCCTTATTTGGTTCCCTTATATTCCCCCTAGGGGAGGAACAATCTGGTATTTTGCTTTTGCCTTCTGACTTACTTTGCTGAGCATAATCCCTTCCAGTTCCATCCATGTTCCTATGAATGCATCTAGTTTTTCTTTTTTGATTGTTGAGTAGTATTCCATCATGTATATGTACCACAGCTTCCCAATCCTCTCATCTGTTTTTGGGCATTTAGGTTGTTTCCAGGTCTTACCTATTGTAAAGAG
>JAGFMF010012262.1:1754178-1773814 GCA_019455555.1 Galemys pyrenaicus | reverse complement strand
TCTGATGACAAGAGAAGTTGAGCATTTTTTTCATATGCCTGTTGGCCATTTGCATGTCCTCTTTGGAGAACTGCCTTTTTAGCTCTTTTGCCCATTTTTTTGACTGGGTTGTTCACTTTGTTTTTGTTTAGTCTGGTTAGTTCTTTGTGGATCACTACAGATAATTTAAAAAGTGACATTTAAAAACGAAAAATCGGCAGGAAAAATATAATACATGGCAATATGAGATTTTCTACGCATTAAGACATAAAAGATTGTATCTGTGTGTCTGAGCTCAAAATGGTCATAATAATAAGACTCAAGACAAAAAAAAAAAACTAGAATAAATACAGAAAGGTAATCCAAATAATACAACAGAATTCAACAAAGTTAATCAATGATACAAACATATTCAGAAAAACAAATTGAGGAACTCAGAAATAAAAGTAACAGTCTGTTAGAAGTTGAAAATTTGTGAAGAAAATAGTAGTGATTCATAATGTAAATAGCTCAATAAATGAGATTCAGGACTCTAGAGAAAGTGATGGGAACAGAAAAGATCACATGGAGGATAGAAGCAATGACCTTTAAAATAATAATCTACAAAGTACCCAGTTGCAAAGAGAGAAAAGAAAGAAAGATGTTAAAAAAGAAACTCTTGGAAAACTAGCCAACTCCATTAGGAAAGGCAGGGTAAGCATAATGTGTCTACCAGACGAGTGAGAGAGAGCTTAAAATCAAGGAAAAGTTCCAAACATTGGGAGAGAATTAAATATACAAGTTGATGAAGCTAATAGAACACCTGGTCACCTAAATGCAGTAATATATATGCAAATATAAATAGGCATGAAGCTATTAAGAGTTTAAGACCAAAAGAGTACTGAATATGGTTAGGGGAAAAAAAGCAAGTAATTTATAAGTATACTGCCAAAGACTTTCAGGAGATAAGTTAGCATAAATTGTACAAACAAGGGGAGACTAGAGATTGGAAATTTGTGTTCAAAATGGTCAAAAATTAAGAACTACCACCCAAGAATATTTTGTAATACGTTTCAAAAGGGAATTTTCATAAGGTATTTCCAAATAAAATCTGAAGGGATTTAACAATAAATGACCTTCCCTAGAATGGTTGACAGGAGCTTACCTATACAAATCAAATAGAAAAAAAAAAAATATGATCAAGAAAATAAATAGAACCAAAAAAAATAAAGACAAATCGTGTTTAGAAACCACCTGTATGGTAATTGAGCAGAACACACAATAAAAATGTGCAAAGTGTCTGGTTGGATAATAAAATGATGTCACAAAATGAATATGTTGAATCAGAACCAAAACACTACTTTCTGTTGTCTCTAGGATAGCCATTTGTTTTACAAAGATAAACACGGTCAGAGTAAAAGACAGAAAAACAAATTTACAACCTCAAAAAAGGGTATGAAAAGATATATTTATTTATGATAAAATAGCCTGATATATATTACAAAGCTATAATAATCAAAACAGTATGGTACTGTTACTAAAACATAGTCCAATGGAATAAAATTGAAAGCTCACAAATAAACGCTATTACATGGACAGTTAATCAATGACAAAGGAGTCAAGAGTATAAAAGAAAGGAAATTCTCTTAAAAATATGGTTTAGGGAGAACTAGTGAACCATATGCAAAAGAAAGAAACTAAACCACCATATATATTCAATATGGATTAAAGACTTGGATGTAAGACATGATACCAGAATACATGTGGAAGAAAACATAGGAATAAATAGTCCACAACACTGACTTCAGTGATAATCTTTATAGATGCATATCAAACAGATGCATGAAAAAATGTTCATCATCACTTATCACCATGGAAATGCAAATCAAAACTACAGTGAGATAACATCTTATGTCTGTAAGAATAATCTTGTTCAAAAATATTAGAAATCTTAAGGGTTGTCCTTGAGGTTGTAGAGGGAAAAGAACTCTAGTACATTGCTGGGACTATAGACTGATGCAGCCCCTATGGAAAAGATTATGGAGGTTTCTCAAAATATTAAAAATAGATATACCATATGACCCATCAATTACACTCCAAAATATCCACCCAAAGAATGAAAAACCACTAACTCACTAATTTGAAGGGCTATATGGAATCCTATTTTCACTTGACTCCTAATTACAAAAGCAAAGTCATGGAAACAACAGAAATGCCCAATGACAGATGAGTGGATTAGGAATATGTGCTATAACTATATCATATATAACACATCTTTACATACACACACATATTTCTCAGGTGTAAAAAAAGGATGATTTTTGCGGGTCATTTTTGACAACATACATGGAACTGGAGGGATTAATGTTAAGTAAGAAGGAGAGTCACCAAGCTATTGAATGATGTCACTTATGATCAGACAGAACCAAGTCAAAAACAAATCCTACAAATGTGACTGCAGAATGGAGGCTACCAGAGGATGAGGGGGAGTGGGAGTGTTTAAAAAAATGTATGGAGGGAACTTAATGGACTCTCATGAAGAACTATGAGTGCATTGGTGGTAGGTGTGGTGAGGTGACATATATCTTTGAAACATATACAGGATTGTAAATCAATGTTACCTCAGTAAAAATGTAATAAACTTCAGCAAAAGCAAGAAGGTAATAAAATCAAATTGGTATTGTGAAAAATAAAAAGTGTTTATATATAATTTAATTACTTTAAAATAAAAATACAAAAAAAAATTTAACAGCCACTAGACCAGAATTTAATTAATACCCCAAAATAAAACAGGTAAGATTCAGAATTGTAAATAATAATGCTGTGGTAATTTTGACATTGCTTTACTAAAAATATTTATAGTATATTCAACTCTAGCATATACAACTAGTTCAAAATTAATGACTGACTCTTATTACATTCCATATCAAATACTGATTAGAAGTATACTTTTGGAAAGATCAAGATGATTAAAGATGTTTCATTAGAAAACAAGGTACCTGAAACTCAGATGTAAAAATACCAAACTGCTGCTGGGTAATATTTTATGCTACATAGGGTTATTGTTCCAAGAGAAATTTGAAGATTTTAAACATCTGTTGGATTTTAGAAATTATTCCAATGTGTCTTACATATGACACTCATTGAAAGTTGTGTGGCAGCATTGTGAGGAGCATGGGCTACCATTTACATTTAAATTGTTCTATAAAACCAAGTTAATTTATAAACTGAACATATTCTATTATTGTATTCTATTACTGACATGCTTTAGAAAATCCATTTTAGGGCCTCCCTGGTGGCGCAGTGGGTTAAGCAACACACTATGAAGCAAACCACAGTCACTGCAGCACGAGTTCGATCCCTGCTGCTGGCCAGGGATGGGAGGAGACCCACACGGTGCAGCAGAACTCTCCTGCTGTGCCCGCTGCTCCCCTCAGCAGTGTACTTCCGTTGATCTGCCTGTTCTGCTCCCTGCTCTCTGTGGTGAATCCTCTCACCCTGCCCCATACCTCTGGCCTGTACCCCAGTGCCTGTATGCATAAATAAATAAATAAATAAATCCTTAAAAATAAATAAATAAAACGTCCATTTTATTTCCTATACCTAAATATGAGATATTAAAGATTGTAATTAAAGATATTTAGCAACTACTAAAGATTTTCTTCCTGATATATCACAATTAGATTATAATTGGAAATGGAAGAGAAGTGGATTGAAAATACATTGATAGTCATTTTTCTTTTTTTTTTTTTAAAGATTTATTTATTTATGCATACAAGCACTGGGGTACAGGCCAGAGGTGTAGGGGGTGAGAGGATTCACCACAGAGAGCGGGGAGCAGAACAGGCAGATCAACAGAAGTACACTGCTGAGGGGAGCAGCGGGCACAGCAGGAGAGGTCTGCCGCACCATGTGGGGCCCCCCTGGCCTGCCGCAGGGATCGAACTCGTGCTGCAGTACTGCGGTTTGCTTCATAGTGCGTTGCTTAACCCACTGCGCCACCAGGGAGGCCCCTGATAGTCATTTTTCAGAAAAGAAAATTGATAGATTTTTTATAACACTCCTTAGAAATTTCTACCCTCAATATGAAAGATAATTTGCATCTCAACATTAAGCTAGATTTGTTTTGTAAAATGTACAGTAGGACAGCATTATAGGAGTGAATTAAAATGGGTTGATATGAAAGTTTTACATTTGTTTTATTCTACTTATGATAAGCATAGTGAGCTACACACAAAAAATTTATTATATAAGAAATATTAATATGTCTCCATATAAATTTTATTTCATCAAATTATTTCAACATGCAAAGCACTTTTTTATATAATCAAGAAAACTCTCCTTTGAAATAAATTTTCTCCAATTTTGGTACAAATAGTAACTCAAAATTATCCAGGAGCTTTGCAAGTTTGTTTGAACTTGCATGCAGAAGTTCATTCTGTATAACACCAGAGTGTGGAGTTCAGAAAAGAGACTAACTTGGAGCCATGCAAATTATGCTATCAGTTTATGTTATCATGCTCTGCTAAAAATCTTAATATGGACTGGATATTGCATCATAGAAGAAAATTAATATTTTTCATTAGGTGTGATATTGCCATTATAACTGTGAGATTTAATATTTTGCAATGTATAACAACATATTTAAGGTGAAATGACTTGTAATGACCAGGGTTCACTTAAAAATGCTCTAGCCAGACCAAAGGAGAGATATTAAAAATTGGCAAAATGTGCTGCTTATTGATTTTGATGGAATTGTGGGGTTTTATTACAATACTGTTGTGTATGGTGTAAAATTTTCACAATAAAAGCTAATAAAAAGAGATAAGGACTGATAGACATCTAAGAGCAGGCATATTTTCTATTCTAGTATATTTTATCTTAATCTTCTAATGTAGGGGCTTTGAAACTTTGCTAAAATTTACTGAAGTCCTTGGAGACTGCAGCTAGAAGATGTGAAGCAAAGTGGGGTCAGTCTGTAGTCGTCTGTATATTTCCCTTTATTTGTTACTTACATTTTAAGAATTTTGAGACAATCCTTTCTTTTTAAATTGGAGTGACAGTGATTTACAACACTGTAGTGAATTCAGGTTTTCTACATTGTGACTATTCTTGCATATTTCTGTTCCTCCTCACCCAGTCACCCAACTCATAAACATTTATGGGAAAGAAATTCTAGATATGTGACAGACAAGTCTGAGTAAATTATTAAGATTGCCATGATTGACATGATAAATTCATCTTGGGGGAGGGAGGTATGTAAACATTTTCTTCAATGGAACTAAAATTTTGATAATTATTGTAAATGCACATGTAACCATACATGTATGATTAGCACATAGATTCAGTAACTTTGCAGATGAGAATAATTCATTTTTTTTCTTATATCCAAGGAAATTACATATTGTATGTTATAGGCTTTTTGCCTGCAAAAATTCATTTCAAAAATTACTTGTTGATTAATGGCATACAAGGAAAAATAATGATTTTAAAATAAAAATAATACTTTTTAAAATTAAAATAATAGCTTTCTATTTTCTTTCAAATTTGGAGCATGAGACTAATTCACTTGTCCATTGCCAATTTGAAATATAAATAAACTTCTCTCCTATCGCTTATGAAAATAGTCTTGATAATTGAGATGATGGAGAAGCACATTAACACTTTCTTCACATAATGATTATATTTAAGAGACCATTGTAAAAATTATCTGTACATAATTTTTTTATCCATTGCAAGGCTATTACAATAAAAACAAGACATAATCTGCTTATTGAGCCCAATTTAATAAAATCTTGAAGCAAAATAAGAGGACCCATCTTTTTTTGACTATTATAACTGGAATTAAAATATTTACACATTTTTGCTTTTTAAAAGTTCTCAATGATATGTGTGTGTGTATATACACACTTTCCTTTTCCTTGTATTTCAATAGCATAATTTCTACTCTGCTTTGAAAAAAAAAACAACAAATAATAAAAAATGTACTTTAAAACAATCTATTTCAGTGTTGGAGACAATATGCTGACTGGAATGGTATACTTTTGAACAATCATAACTATGATATTAAAAAAGACAGACCATGCCAGATCTGTTGTTGATATAACCATAGGCTGGTAACACATTACTCAAGAGCTACAAACCTTCCATCATTAAAGATTCATGGAGGACAGATGTTTTCCATCAGAGTGATAGTATTTTTACACCGCTTTCATTAAACTGTCATTTTTTAAACTGCTTCAACTTCAGGCTCCTTTTATCGCTTTGTTAGTTTTAATGCATCTCTCTGATGACAGAGAGGTAGCCCTGACTTTAACTGTGTATACTCATACATGCTATAGCAGCCCTCTTTGGAATTGGACCTAATAGTGAAGTGAAAACAATACTGGGACAAGCAGCAGCATAAAGAGCACTAGTAATCATGGCATGGAGACTGAGAAGTATTATGTATGTATTAAAATACTTTGAAGTGAAACAGTCATACAACTCACATTTCAAGAATCAATAAATTTAATATTAGTGAAGTTGAAAATATTGTTTATTTAACACAAAAAAGAATGTAAGACAGAAATAAAATGGATACTCAAAACCAACAGCTATCTGGCAATCTCAGAAAACCACGTAGGTACAATTAAACTAAATCACCTATTCTGAAAGTCCGTCCTTAATGTAGGACAATTATGTTGTCCGCTGTAAATATTTTGATATTAAATGATAATATTTACTTGAATTTCCTCACCTAGGTGTATCTCTTTTCATTTTGTTTGTTTGCAAGTCTTGTGAGTTATAGCCATCAAAACATTATTTCAAACATAGATTTAAAGATGGGTTTTATTTCTAAACCATTAATTACTTCAGAATGGTTGTTGTATAGCACACTACATACAAAAGTCAACTGTTGAGAGAATCTGTGACACATCAGCTCATTCTAATTTTATCCTGATTTTATCCACACCTTTGTAAGATAATAGCAGACATGAAAATTAGCATAATGCTATTTTAGAATTAAATGGAAATGTCCTGCATTTGGGTTCTGGCTATTCATATTTAAGAGAACTATAAAGATAAAAATTAAGAGAAGACTATATTTAAATGTTGAAAGTCTGCATTTAGAATTCGTGAAATTAATACAAAGATACTAAATTACAGTCTTGATCACTATGAAGAGTCATTATCTAGAATATATTTTTTAGTGATGTTCCACTTTTTCTTGCAAATCATTCTTGGAATATTATTACAATAATGAGTATAGTTGTAAATGTGTTCTCTGATCTTTCAGTAATAAATTTATATTCCATTAAAATGAACAGACAGTAAATTAGAGGTCAGACATCACAAAATGAATAGAACTGTTTGATTGAAAATAATTTCCTGTTATATTTGACTTTAATGAATGTTTATTTCCAAAAGCAAACAAAATTTTGTGATTCTTGGAACTAAACAGAAACTAAGCAAATAATAAATAAACCATTTCTAGGGCAAAATAAGAAGCTTTGTCCTTTATACTTAGAAATATGCACCCCATAATACGAAGTTTAATTAGCCAAACTCAATAATTCACAAAGTTAGTAAGAGTGATCATGGAAAATCAGTCTAAGTAAAAGGACATTACACACAGATATATGTTATTAATGGAATTGATTTAGAATTATACTTAAAATAATTAAAAGGATTACTTACTAGTCTACACTATTATTTCACTAAACCTAGTGGTAATGGTTCATAGTCAGTGTCTATCAAAGAACTCCCTAATTGTGGAGTGAAATGTTGACTTTCATACATTAAAGATTGAGTTAGAAAATACTTGATCCTTCTCTATTTAGCAAACATTGTTTCACAACACTGCTTGAGAATTAAAGGTAAATGATCTCCCCTTTCAGGTGATGCTAGAACACCACCCCTAGCACCAAAATACCCAGTCATACACCAGAGTCAGTCCTTTATAAACTGTGTTATGCAAAACAATTAATAAACTAAACAAAATATACCTCAATAGAATAAAAATCATATACAAAAAATCCACATCAATATCTTACTGAAATCTTTTTTCTAAAATAGGGAATAAGAAAAGAATATCTATCCTCATAAGTTCAATATGTTAGAATTTGTAACAAGAGCAATTAGACAAGAAAAATATATACACAGTACCCAAATTAGAAAGGTAGAAGTGAAAGTATTGCTATGTATAGGTGACATGATAATATAAATAGAAAACCTCAAAGAAAGACTTGGTATTTATGCACAATGTACAGTTATCAATAGTAAATAAAATATCACTAGGAATAATAAACAAACAGTGTTCACTGGCAGGTTATAAAACTAATAAAGAAAATCTATTGTATTTTTATACAAAAATAATGAGATAGTATAAATAGAAACTAGGAAGATGACAAAATTTGCAATTACATGGAAATAATAAAAAATGTTGGAGTACATTTAAAGAATAGGAAAAACTTGCACTGAAATTTATTAGACGTTGAAATAAATTGAAGGCATGATAACTAAAAATCATTCTATACTAATGGGCTATAAGAGTTAACAGAGCTAAAATTATTACATTGCCTAAAGCAATTTCAAGTACGGATACCTGTACAGATTTATTGCAATTCCTATTAAATAGTTTAGTATCGAAATGACACAGACACACAGATAAATAAAAAAGCACTAAGAACCTAGAAATAAAGCAACACACTTAATAAGAACTAATTTACAACAATGGAGGAAAAAACTTATGAGAGGAAGGCAAATCTCTTCAATATATGGTACCAAGAAAATTGAATGGCCACCTACAAACTAATGAAACTGAACTATTATGTAACACTATATATAAACAGTAATTGAACATGAATTAAGTATTTGGATATCAATGCTGAAACCATAAAATACATAGGGAAAAATATAGGTGATGTTCTTCTTGATATCAGTTTTAAGATGTATTGGGAATTTAACCCTGATGACAAGGGAAAAGCAAAATTAATGAATTAGGGTACATCAACCTTAAAAGCTTATATATAGTGAAAACAACAAATGAAAGCATCCTACCAAATGGGAGATGTTATTCACACATCATAGGTACACTAAGGGTTTAATTTCCAAAAATATGCAAAAAATTCAATGCTCAACAACATATCTGATAAAAAAATTGGAGTAATATCTGAAAATTATCAAAAGAAGACATACGGATGGCTAATGTATATACAAGAAGATACTAATCATCTACTGTTATTACATAAATATAAATCAAAACAACACTTAAATATCTCAAATCTGTGACTATTATCTAAATAAATAGATAGATAGATAAATAAATAAATGAATAACAACTAAGAAAAGGTCCTCTCTGGTGGTACAAGGGGCTAAGTCACAGCACTATGAAACTATTAACATCCACTGCAGCACAAGTTTGATCCCTGGCCAGGGAGATGATCCATATGGCACAGCTGACTTCTGTCTCACCCACTGTTCCCCTCAGCAATATATTTCAGTGGATCTGGCTGTTCTGCTCCTCATTCTATCTCTGGTGAATCCTCTCAGACTCCCTGCCCCTGCACCTCTAGCCTTATACCCCAGCTCTTGTATGCATAAGTAAATAAAATAAATCTTAAATTAAAAAAAAACCAACAACACAAAAACATGTTTTGGTAAGGCTGAAAAGAATAGAGAACCTTAATTCACTGTTGGTGGGTTATAAATTGGTGCAACAATTATGAATGGAGTACACAGATTTCTCACAACATTTAGAACAGAGTTTCCATAAATTCCACTTATCTTATTTCTGTATTTTTACTTAAAAATATAAAAACATTAATTCAAAGAGATATATACATCTCCATGTTAAATGCAGCACTACTTATAATAGCCACTGACTAGAAACAACCTAAAGTTCCCATCAACTGATGAATAGCCCACCAAAAATGTGGTGTATATATAATGAATATGATTCAGCCATTTGTAACAATCACTTGTAACAATAGGGGTGTAACTACAAGGAAGGGTTATGCTTAGTGAAATAGGCAGATAGAAAAAGACACTGTATGATTTCACTCATAGTGATATATAGAAGGGGATAAAAACCATATAAACTAAACAAAACAAGTTTTTGGACTAAAAGTACAATTAGTGTTTATAGAAGGGAAGGAAGAAGGAGTTGGGTAAACTGGACAGAGGGGAAAATATAATGATGAATGATATATTTGACTTTTAGAGGTGAATTTAATGTAGCATAACTCATTGATTATCAATGATATACGCCTGAAACTATGCTATAAAACAATGTTAGTCAATAAAATTTTAAATAAAACAAAAATATATTTTCAAAATGGAACAAAATTATTACATATTTTTAAAAGTTGTTATTTGATTCACCCCCACAGTCAGTTGTTTTTAACCATTATTTACATATTTACATTATGTTTAGGTTTTAGCCTACTTAAAGCAAATAAATTATACATATCTAACAATTTTAATTCCTCGAAAATATTTAAGGTAGACACCTCTCTGGTGGCATAGAGGTTAACTCTCAGTGTTATCATGATATAGCTGCTATAGCTATTGCTGCTGCAGCCTGAGTTCTACCTGGCCTGGGAGGTGACACACATTGTGCAGCAGACCTCTCTTGTCTCATCTGCTGCTCCCCTCAACAGTGTATTCCAGTAGATTGCCTTTTCTGCTCCCCACCCTGTCACTGGTGAATCCTCTCACCCCTGCACCTCTGGCTTATACCCCAGTTCTTGTATGCATAAATAAAAATAAATCATTAAAAAAAGAAAGAAAATATTTTAGTCAGCAACTTGTAAAAGTAATCCCACCATCTTTTCATCAAAAGTTAAACTTAAAAGTAACATCTCAAAGGTATCACCAATATTTTTTTTCAAACAGAAATTCAAGGAATTAAAATTGTTAGATATATACAATTTATTTGTTTTGTACAATTTATTTGAATTTTGTTAAGATATAAGGCACAAGAAACAAAATTTTATTTTCTAGTTTATCCTATTCAAACTATTATATTTTTGTAAAGAACTCAGAAATATTATCCATTACAAATATTATTAAATTTTATTTTTCTCCAGCATTTAAAACCAAACTAAGACTATGTATTTCTATTTCTTACCCTCATCAAATAATGATATAAGTAATTCTTCTTCTCCTAAATGCTAGATTTAGATGCAGTCATTATTATCTCCTAATCATAGTCTATCTGATAATTAAACACTTAGAATCTATTTATAAAATAGAATCTATTTATAAATTTTATGGCTATTTGCTGAAATGGAAACCTTACCTATATCTAAATTAAATATTTTTAAAAATTACATGTAAATTTATGAATAAGCTACATTATTTGTATTTTGTGGATGTGCACAGTGTACATATAGGCTATATTGTAATACAAGACCATTCATTTACCTGAACATTTTTATACCATCAGAAACACACAATTTACAACATAACCTAAAGAATAAAGCTAACTTAAAACAGTTTAGTGAGTCCATTTTTTGTTTTCATATTTGAAGATAGGACTCCAGAAATATGGCATATTAAGCTCATCAGAAAAAATCTTTTTAAGGACATGATGAAAGTTATTTAATATTTCATATATCTCATATCAACTTATCAGATGATGGCTGATTACCAGACATCTGCATCATTGAAGGCCAAAAAGCCTGTGGCACTGGCAGAGTGCACAGCTGCTGCTACTGTCACTGCCACCCACTGGGTAGGAATCAGGGAGAATGTGAGGAAGGCGAGAATTTTGGGATCATACACTTTTAAAACGACTGCACAGATGTGGGAAAGCCTGGAGACAGTGAACAAACTCTGAATCCTTGAGAATTCTAATTGCCTAGAATAGTGACATGTGACCCCCTTTATTTACTTTAAAAGAAAGCAAGGATGGGGCCTCTGTGGTGGCTCAGTGGGTTGAGCACCACACTCTGAAACACTCGCTGCACAGCAGTGCTAGTTCAATCCCTATCCAGGCAGAAGACCAGCATGGCGGAGCAGACCTCTCCTGTCTCGCCACTGCTCCTCTCAACAGCGTACTTCAGAAAACCCATCTGTTCTGCTCCCCACTCTGTCTCTGGTATATCCTCTCACTTCCCATACCTCTAGCCTGTGCCCCTGCTCTTGTATGCGTAAATAAATATTAAAGAAAAAAATAAAGCAAGGAGGGACTCCCTGGTGACACAATGGGTTAAGACTCAGCACTATGAAGCTGTCTACACCCTGAAGCACAAGTTCCATCTCCAGGCAGGGAGGTGACCCACATGGTGCAGCAGACCTCTCCTGTTTCACCTGCTGCTTCCCTTAGCAGTATATTTCAGTAGATTTGCCTGTTCTGCTACCACGGTCTCTGGTGTATCCTTTCACACACACCAGCCATCCCCATCTCTGACTTGCACAAGAGTTTTTGTATGCATAAATAAATCTAAAAAATAAATAAAAGCAAGGAAACTTGTTCCCAACAGTCAAGCCTCAACCCCTGCGAGGCTACAGTTACTGACCTGTGAGACTTGGAGGAAACCCACTTTTATGTTTAGTATGTCTAGCAGTCTTTTCTTGTCATGTTGCTACAGCAAAAGAAAATCTATGTCTGTCTATTTATTTATTTATTTATTTATTTATTTATTTATTTATTTATTTATTTATGTTAAAGGTTTATTGAGAAGGAAAGGAACAGAAATAAAGTGGGATTCCCAGGCCAGTGAAACCAGGCCAGGGAGGGGCAAGGGAGTCCAATCTATGTCTATTTAAAATACTTCTAATAATTCTACTATGCTTATAAAAAGTTGTTAGGTAAAATATAGGATGTACAGTTAAATTAAAATTTATGATAAATAAGGCCTCCCTGGTGTCGCAAGGGGTTTCCACAGCCACTGCAATGGTAGTTTGATCCGTGCCCAGCGAGGGGACCCACATGGCACAGCAGACCTCTCATACCTTGCCTGCTTCTCCCCTTAGCAATGTATTTCAGTCCATTTCTGCCTGTTCTGCTCTCCACTCTGTCTCTGGTGAATCCTCTCACTACCCATATCTCTGCCCTGTATCCCAGCTCTTATATGCATAAATAAAATCTTAAAAAATTTCCAATAAATGTTGGCTATTTTATAGTATATTGCACAGAATATATTATACTTAAAATTATTCATATTTAACTAAACTTTTTATTTGTAAAATTTGGCAATACTACAAAAAATCCATCTACTGGATGGCTAATAAAAGGACTATCCCTCTTAGTGGTAAGAGTAGTTTAGGAGTAGTTAGTGTCTTTAGGAGATGTCATTTGCCCAGTGTCATATAATCCAGCTACATAATAAATGCAACTAGGCCTCTTCTCTGTCATTTAGAACATACTGTGCTTTACTTAATGGAAATAGATAGAAAATGCATTATATACTAACCAATTTTTTATACAACATATTATCAGAAATCTTTCTAGAGTTGTTGAATAGTAAGTACAGCAACACTTTCCTCAACTTAGGACATCTTAATTAATTTTTTCATTTTGTAGGTAACATATTAACATGCGTGCTTTTTTTATATCTTATTTCTGAGAATATAACCAGAAGAATCATTTACATCTGCCAGCCTCCTCTGATTTGCCTCCTCCATCCCATTCATTGTCCCTCTGTTCTGTGCCATAAAACTGTACTCTGATAGAATAAAACTGGGTGGTAGAACGCAAAAGATGCTGTCTGTTAGCTAAGTTGGCATTGCATTAAATAATGGGGAATTTGCAAGTGACCGAACCTTAGTGATATGCCCAAAACCTCATTTTATGATAAAAAAGAATTTAATCCAAATTGAATCATCCTCCCTAGAAAATGAGGCTCTGAATAAGCAAGAACAAAGGACAGTCAGTGGGTCTTGGGTATTACTGCTGCCAAAGATAAAATTTCTGCTCCAGGGCATATTCATTTTACTAGTTAAGTGCCACTTGAACTAATAGCAATTTCTTAGGTGAAAAGAATTTTGATCCTTTTCTTATTTTTTCCATTATGAAACTTTGGCAATTCATCAATTGGCATATCTTACCACATTGTGCTGAAATGTTTCAAAGGTTTTGCACAGAATATGGAGGGATGCTTTTGTCTATAAAATAAACCATCAGTTCAGACTGGTATTTTTTTTTCTTTTTCCAAAAGAAATATAGTTGATTACTTGGCATCAATCCTTCATCGTAGATACTACCGAAAAAAAAAAAAAAAAAAAAGAGAGAGAGAGAGCGTGAAAAAAGCTGAAGGACAAGAAGCCTGTGGGGAAATAACGAAGTATAAGTGCTGTAGAGAGCAGCCAGAAATGGAATAATATTTCTTCTGTGAGGACCTCAGTAATAACAACCCATGAGTGATGAGACTTATTGCAAATGGCAAGAATGCTGTGGAAGAAGAATAAAAAAATACCACACTATGAAAAATGCAGTTTCACATGCCCTATCTCCTTTCCTTTCTTCACAGATCATTTGAGCTCTCTTTTTCATTATTCCTCTTTCCAAACAACAATAAATATTCATGGAAGTCCAAGTATGTGCCAAGAACTAAAAGGTACAGATATGGAAAAGATATGGCATCTGGTCTTAGATGCAATTTGATGTAAGTAAAAAATAAAAATATAGAATTGGTGGTGGAAAATCTATGGGGACTAAATCTGAGAAAAGGAAGCAAACATTGTAAAAAAATGAACAATGATGTAAAATATATATAAATAACTAAAAATGAAAAAAAATCAATAGAAATATCAATAATGTTAATATGTGGGAATTCCCACAAAGGAAGAGATAATTTTAGTGGAGAAGAACTGATCTGACAAGCTATCATGAGGAAAGGAAATTCCAACTAAATGAGTCAGCCAAAACTATATATATATATATATAAATATATATATATATATATCTGATTGTTAAGAGGACTTGCTCTTAACAAGCTTTTGCATTTATTTTTTTAAAAGATTTTAATTTATATTTGCATGCAAGAACTGGGGGTGTAGGCCAGAGGTGGGGGGAGGTGAGAGGATTCACCAGAGACAGAATGGGAAGCAGAACAGGTGGATGCGCTGAAATATACTGCTTAGGGGAGCAGTAGGCATGGCAGGAGAGATCTGCTGTGCTATGTGGGTCACCTCGCTGACTGAAGATTGAACTTGTGCTGCAGTGGTTAGCAATTGCTTGATAGTGTTGAGACTAATCCCTGTACCACCAGAAAGGCCCTGCTTTTGCTTTTATAATACTAAAACTAGAAAACTATGTTGTGACAAGATTCTGAGGAGCCTGGTAGATCTTCCAGAGGAATATGGACATTAAATGAATGTAAGGAATAGGAAAAAAAAAAAATGCACGTTTCAAAGAAAGGAAAGTGATACATTTCAGGGTTTGTTTCACTTTGTGTGTGTGTGGGGGGGTGGGATGGGTTATAGGAAAGAAAGTTAAAGATAATTATATCAATTATTTAATTATTAAAATTATAGAAGTGAAAGATTATGGAAACTCAAATAAAAAAGTACAACAGATCACGGGAAGCAGAGTCACTTAGGAAATAGATCGACAGGATTTGGGGATGAATAAGCTAACAGGGAGATGATAGCCACTCTAAAATTATGCTCTTATAGGAATGAGTATATCCTGATTATTTGGCTAGAGATTATGGCAAATGGAGGAGGAATATAAATGTTAGATTCTGAATCTAAATTGAAAGCTTCTAGAAGCACATTATCTTTTATTCAATATATATTTACTACAAATTTAGTTCCACACAATCCACAGAGAGAAAATTAATTATGATTTTAGAAAATCAACTAATTGACAATATCAATCATGAATAATTTTCTTAAGTTTTTTTAAACAGATATGCAGCCTAGATACTCTACAAATTTTAAATAGTTTCAGATTTCAGTTACTAGATTTATGTGGTTAATTAATTAGTGTAGCAACTTTTCATTTCTGAATATACTCAACAGAGTAGAACGTTTAGAGAATCAAATGGATTCTGTCCTTGAATGACCTATTAAACTTTATTAATGACTGAATATCATATACAATTTCAAGTCAACCTCAATTAACCCATTGCTAAATAAATATACACTTAATCATGTAGAAAAAAACCCTAACCTATTTTAAATACTTAACCATTCTGTTGTATATTCAAGTGATCATAATAATAATTCAGACTATTTGAAAGTTGTAACACAAAAAGTAGTTTCATAAACATTATTTTAAAATTATTTCACATTATTTATCTTAAAATTACAGTGGAGGATTAGTAGTATTTCGGTGATAGATGTAACGTGATAATATAGAAATGAAGAATGGTTAACTTGTACCCCTAAATCATATGTGGTGTTGTAAGCCAATATTATCTCAAGAAAACTAATTAAACTATAAAAAATAAAATTATTTTTGTTAATCTCACATGAGCTAGATAGTACTCTTTATAAATTTGTTTTTTCAATAAAGACATTGAAAATTAAAAATAAGATCAGTGAGAAGAGATTATTTTTTTTTAATCCTGGATTTTATTTTTTATTATTAATTATTTACTTAATTATATTTGACATTATTTGTAGTCCTCAGGGTGTTCCCACCATTTCACCTGTGCACCATCATCTCCGTCCCTTGTGCTCTCTCTACCCTCATACCAGTCTCTACCCCACCCTCCCCCCAATGATCCCTTTGGTTTATCTTTACCTTTTGCTCTTGCTGTGTTTTTTGTTTGTCTGTTCATTTGTTTGTTTAGTTTTTGCTGTAATGCTCACTTTCTAGAACTCTATTATTATTATTATTATTATTATTATTATTATTTGTATTGATTTCCCTTTACATTCCTCCTAAAAGTGAAGCCATCCGATATTTTTCTCTTGCCTTTTGACTTGTTGCAATGAGTATAATTCCTTCTAGGGATGACTTATTTTTATCAAGGCTCATACTGCTTCAGGTAGTACAGTGATGGCCCAAACCATTGCTAGACTCCCATCAGTCTATGGATCTCTACTATCTATCCTAGATAGTTCAAAACTACAAATATTTGTTCAATTCCCATATTTTTTTCCTTTAAAGACTTTGCAAAAGGAAATCCAGTAAGATTTTATTAAAATCAGACTATTGAAAATATACCTGGTAGAAGAATATCTAATATAAACAAGATATAATGCAATATATGGAATAAGAAATACAGTTTTATTTATTATGTAGATTTCTATTACTTAGAGACTCCAAATATAGCCTATTGTCATATTAGAGGGAAAAAAAAAACAATCTTAGATTAAAATATAACTAATTGAATAAAAGGGGCCACAGTAGACTTTTTATTTTAATGTTTTGTGAAGATAAATACTTTTTTCAAAGAAAATTGTACATGAAATCTTGGAATATAAACTATATTAAATTTGAGACACCTTAGAGCAAGCTGGAACAAGCAAACAAACATTTTTTTTCTTACTACTGTGAAAATGTGATTCTATTAAAATAAGATCTTTTATAGACCAAAGATTCTACAAAGTGATAATGTTTTGCTCAAAATAAGAATATCAATATCTGCAACTAATATCTCAGGACATAGAGTTACTTAACACAGAGACATGATATGAAATTATAGGAGAAAAAGAACAGCTATAAAAAACACAAGTGGATAAAAGATACAAAATGGGAATTCATAAACAAAATCTGTATTTATGAAAAAATATTCAATATGATGAAATTCAAATTAGAGTAATTATAGAATATTCCTATCAAATTAACAACCCACTGAAAAGATTAATAAAACACCAAGGGAATATGAGAGAATAGGTTCTCATATACACCAGAGGGGAAAAAACAAATTTCTTTGTCCATTGCCAGGGCAAATGGGCAATCTGACCTGGTAATTATTGTTCAAATTTAGCATACATACATGTTTTTATTGTGTACAAATATATATATACAATTTTAATCATTATATGATTATTTGCCATGAGAAAATCCTGGAAACTGCATACATGGTTAACTATAGAGTCCTTTGCGTATAATCACAATAATCAAAACCATGAAATGCATGGTAGTATTTTAAAAATCTAAGTTTATCTGCCTAAGTGATATATATATCACTTATATAAGTGTTATTTATATGTGTGTGTAACTTATTTATATATAACTTATTTATATATATATTTATATATAACAGGTTTATATCTATAAATGCTCTGTATTATAACTATTTGTGCAGTTATACTTTTATAGGGAGCTTAAAAACATTGTTGTTGCAGTTATAATTTTCATGTATTAGCTATTTGATAAATATTGAATTTTTTATCAACTTATATATCATGATAAAAAACATAATGACTAATTTTAATGATTATAAATAAGATGCAGTGAATATGGTTTAAGTAATTCCAGCTGTTCTAAATTAAAGGAAATAACAATTGAAATGCAGGTGTACCTACTTCGATTGCTATTGATCCCAAATAATGTTGATCCTAAGAAACCATCAAATGCGGAGAAAGGTCAAGATTTCTTCATCCTGAATAAATGCATAGATTTTAGTTTTGGACCCTTGAAATCTACCCAGAAAATAGAGGTGAAGTGATTTTTTTGCTTGTAAAGTCACCTGTACTGTGAAGTACCCTTCTGTCTGCCTAGAATGTTTTTTAAGAATTACATGGATTTCAGCAATAATTTCATTTGCCAAGGACTTACTAATAATGTCATACCTGAGAGAATACCTGAACGTGGTCTCAGATTATCTATACTAGAGGGGAGTTATGAAATTTTTTTCTCTCCCTTTAAAACATCATCCACAGAGGAAAAGTAAATCTGTTTTCTAGGAAAGAAATTCTAGCTATCTCTCTCCCTCCCACCCAACAAATTATTTTCTAAAATGAGGGAGCAGTAAAAAAGGAGACAGGACATTTTATGGGTTCCCCATTGCTCTTCCTAATGGGTAATACAGGGATAAATCCCATCCATTTAATATGGGTCATAAAACAACTTTGTAAATCAGGGAAAGTGATTCAGTTCTACAGATATTTTTTCAGTTCTGGGGACAATATGGTAAAGTGGAAATAAGAAGGAAAATTTCCTGGTACAATGAAGATAAAAGCCTTGCCCTTTGCTGTATGCACCCAATCAACTGCTATAAAAAACAAAAACAAGAACTTTTTTTAATTATTAAAACATTGGTTAATGCAATGTGGAACTATTTCATTTAAAGAGAGTAAGATTAACTACCATGCACCATTTTTTTTTTTTGGGGGGGGGTTGCTACTATTCTACCTATATGTGATGTTGGTTTTATTCCCCAGTGGATCTGACTTTTGTCCTTGACTTCACCAAACTTCCATCTCCTCTCCAGAAAGTACAATTAGATTAGAATAGCTAGTTTGTGGTGATCCATTACTAATATTACTAACACAGAGATAAATCTGGTTCTGCCAGGAAGCAATTATTACCAACATTAGCTATATCATCTTGTTTAGGGGCCAATCGTTTAAATTTAAGTTTCTGATTTCTTTACAGTAGATTGTAATGAAGTTTGGAAATAACTGCAAAGTAAGCCAAAATGAAATGAGAATCAAACACCAGCCCATTTGTAGGTGTTAAAAATATCAATTGCTCTATTTCCTTAAAGAATTTCATTGAGATTTTTATTGGTATTGCGTTGAATCTGTAGATTGCTTTTGGTAGGATGGTCATTTTGATAATGTTGAT
>JAGFMF010012262.1:1718095-1753195 GCA_019455555.1 Galemys pyrenaicus | reverse complement strand
CAATAAAGAATAAGCTCAAGGAATTGGGCAATTATAACCAAAAGTAAACAAAAAAACTCAATAAGACCAAAAAGCTGGGATAAACCAAAGGGACCATGGTGGGGCGGGGGAGCAGAAGGGAGAAGGGCAAAGACGGGGAAGAGGCCAGAGGGTGCACAAGGGACTGAGGTGATGGTGCACGGGTGAAATGGTGGTGGGTACTCCCTGGGGACTACAAATGATGTCAAATATAATTAATAAAAATAAATAAATAAATAAAAATGTCTTTACAACAATAAAAAAATATATATCAAGTGCTGTTTCTTACTTTTACCCCATTCTGATGTATTCAAAACTAATCACTTTTCTCAAGACTCAACCAACACTTGAAGTACTTTTGAAAAGGAGACATCAACACAATTGGATATCATTTTCCTCCAAGGACTAAAGGATAAAGACAACAAAATTATCTACCATTGTTTAGATCATCATAACAATTTAGAAAAATGAATTTAAGACTTGATTTCAAGGACACTTTGTTCTGAAGAATTCCTGTGGGTAACTGACTGACCTAAACCTCAAAATGAGATTCCCATGCCAGGGTACTATATACCATATGCAGCTCAAAAAAGGGGCCCTGTTTGTTTTTAAGGTCAGAGGTTTATCCCCTAACATGATTTAACTCTGTCTTCCTTATGTTTAGTTTGGAAACAGATATATGAAATTTCATAGAAAATTCAAGGAAATGTCAAATGAATTCCACTGATTTTGATAAGTTGACACTCCAGTCCATCTAGTAACAGGATGTTAGAATAAAAGCAAATGAGAAAAAGTGAACTTCAGCTAGAAAAAGTCAAGTACTCAGATGTCAAAAAGGAAGTGAAAGGAAAACCAGAGTATAAAAGGGAAGCTGACTTTGGGGATTAATAGTTTTTCAATAAAAACTGGTTCTAAAGTTTGTTTGAGTATAGTGCTGTAGTGGCAGGATGGCAACACAGGGCAAGTTCGGGATGGTTCTTAGCAGATGCGGGGTAAAGGAAAGGAGTCTTTGAGCCCTTGGTGGCTTTTCATGCTTTTTATTGTCAGAGGTGGCCAGGTACATGGCAGGCAGGGGTGCTGGGGCCAGGAGACTGGCAGGCTTCCCAGCCCTTGGAGCATCTCACCCCTTTGGCTGCTTTGCTACTGCTGCTGCTGCTCTTGCTGGTCTTTCTGCTGCTTGTTGGTCTTGCTGCTTGCGTAGGTACTCTCGCTGCTTGTTGGTACTGGTGTCCTCATGACACTGCCCATATAAGCCCGTGTTCAAACAGAGGTGTGCCCACTTGCACATGCCCAACCAGGCACGCGCGCAGCACTGCAGGTGTCCATCATTATACCAGTGGCAGAAGGGTGGAAAAGCCTGATTAACTTTTCTCAGAACCCACAAGTGCCTATTAGAAAATAAGTGTTACATTTTAGGTCTTCATATGTGTAGGGTCTGAGAAAAGTTAATCAGGCTTTTCCACCTTTCCACTACTGATATAATGATGGACACCTGTGGTGCTGCGCGCATGCCTGCATGGGCATGCGCAAATGGGTGCACCTGGGATTAGACATAGGCATATAGAGGCGGCGTCAGGAGGATGCCAGCAGTAGCAAAAGCAGTGTAACATAGAGCAGTAGCAGCAGCGGAGCAGCAAGCGCAGCAGAAAGAGAGGAGAGCAGCAAAGCAGTCAAGAGGGTGAGATGTGCCAGCCTCCTGCCCCCCTCCCCACCTGCAATATACCTGATGCCACCTTTGTGAATAAAAGTATAAAAAGCCACTGAGGGTTCCAGGATTCCTTCTTTACCCCGTCTTCTAGAACCATCCAGAACCTGCTCGGTGCCCCTTCCTGCCACTGCAACATGTTAACCAGAAACCTCCTGCATAAAGTCCTTAATATTGAAATGTTTCCTACTGCAAGGAAAATTCAGACAAACAAAATGAAAGATTATAGTCTCTGGATATTTTGATGGGAAGAAAAGATAACAAGAGAGAAAAATTTCAGCCTATGTTCAGTGTGAGTATAGGATCCACATACACTTACATGGTGTGGGAATGGAATTGCAAGACAAGGAAATACATATGAAAAACAATCCTTTAACACAGAAGGTGATTTGAAAAAAATATAAATGCAGACTAACTCCATAAGAGTTAATTTGTCAAGCTTCAAACCCTGAATTCATGTATGAGTGAGCCTTTCAGTACTCCATTCTACTTGGTCCATCAAAGAATATGTTTTTGAAAAGGACTTCAAATCCCCTAGAATTTAAAAATGAGTAATTTTTAAAATATCTTCACATTATCTCTTCATTTGTAACATACTCAGATTACAATAGGATGTTCCACTATTATCACAATTAAGTCCTAAGGAAATACTTTATAAGAAACTTTCTTAAAACAGAAGGACAAGAATATGATTGATCCTCAGAAAGCAATGTATCAATTATCTTAAGTTCAAAAGAAATGTAGGAAGTGTCATCTTTGTCTACTTGACTGCTTTGTATCTCTGCTCTATTTCTCTTTTTGCATTGTACATTTTTATCCTCAAATACCTGAAATCATAATAAAACTAGTTAGGACAGAAATTAGAAAATTTTGGTGTTATTTCTAAACAAGAGAGAATGTAGATATCGTGGCTTCAGTTGGCAGTATAAGCTCTGCAACACATAACTTGTGCTGATTAGACGTAAAAATCTTAAAATAAAACATCAAAATACTAATGAAGGACTCTGAAATGTAAACACAATTGTTCAGGAGATTTGACCTTGGAGAAGAGGAGCGCAGTAGAGTTTAGCTTCCTGTTTTGTTCCCTGCCTCTTCTTATGGTTTTGCTTGAAACTGTTTCCAGTCAGTCACACAATGGACTGTTTCCATATGACTGTTTCCATATGATGGAAAATGTTGCTAAGGCAGATGAAACATGTATAGAAACTCTATTGGTCTGGACATAGAGGTTATGGGAACTTTGTGGGCTTTAGTAAGTACACAGTCACAAAGGGAAAATAACCAAAAAAAACATTCCTCTAATTTTTTTTTTCCCCCAAATTATTTTTAAGGTAAAGTAGGTTTAGGTCCTTCCTGGTGGTACAAGAGATTAAGTCTCAACACTCTGAAGCAATGTACAGCCACTACTGTACAAGTTTGATCCCTGGCCAGGGAGGTGACCCACATGGTACTGCAGACTTCTCCTGCCTTACCTGCTGCTCCCCTCAGAAATGTATTTCAGTGACTCTCCCTGTTCTGGTCCCCACTCTGTCTCTGGTGAATCCTCTCACTGCCCCCTGCCCTCTGCTCCTCTGACCTACACCCCAACTCATATATGCTAAAATAAAAGAAATCTTAAAAACAAAAATAATAAAGACCTACAAATTGGAACTAAAATTTGCACCATCACTCAGAGAAGGTGAGCACAGTTTATCTCAATGTTGACTGATTTTAGTTTAAAGGCATGTCCCATATCAAAGCTCCCAGTGATCCAGAATAATCACACTACAATTTTTGCAATACATTCACAGACCTACATTTCTTTCTCTTTTCAGTTCAATCAACAATTCTTTTCTCCTTATTCTCATAGCCACTTTATAGCCTTTACAGTGAAATCCAGTGAGAAAATAGATAAAACCAGAAGAAAAATGTCACAAGTTCCCAGAACATATTTGCTTATATACCATACCTGAAAATAAGGCCATCCACTTTTCCCTTCCCATTTTATCATGGGTAAACTGACTGTTCTTCTAAGTAAGATCATAATCTCTTTCTGTGCACTAGACCTCATTCTTCCTAGGAAAATAATTTAGTTGTTCTCTCATTTTATCACACTTTTTTCTCTTTGTGTGTTCTTCCCACCGAAATACAACCAAACTTCCCTTTCTTCTATTTTTTTTCTATTCTATTAAGGATTGAAGCTCATTGATTATTACATGATCCTACTTCTATTATTATGTATATGCATAGTTATAATGCAAATTTTAAGTTTGCAATCTAATCTTTAATCTGTACTGTAGGGTCAGAGAAAACTATCAGGTCTTTCCACCCTCCAGCCATTGGTATGATGATGGATACCTGTGGTGCTGGTACACATGCCTAGGTGGGCATGCACAAGTTGTCGCACCTGGGTTTGGACACAGGCTTATAAGGGCGGTGTCATGAGGCCACCAGGAGCAGCAAGAGCAGCAGCGAAAGAACACGGCACCAGCAGAAGAGAGAAGCAGAAGCAGCAAAGCAGCCAAGAGGGTGAGGAAGGGGTACACACCCCTTCCTGCTGTGAACCTGGTTGCCTCTGAGAGAATAATGTCACCTCTGTAAATAAAACCATAAAAGCCACTGAGGTCTCCAGGACTCTTCCTTTACCCCACCTTCTAGAATCATCCAGAATTTGCTCGGTACCACCTTTCTGGAGCAACAAGTGCATATACCTACACAAAGTCAACACATTTTTCATTCACACACACCTATCTATACATACATAATGAGTATTATGTTTATAATTAAAGGGAAAATAACAAGAGTTTGCTGTATATACATTTTCAAAACTTTAATGAAAGTTTTCAGAAATGTACACATGGTATGGTATCTCTAAATGTATCTCTAAATCATATACAATGATGTAAACCAGTGTTACCTCAATAAAATATATATAAACAATTATATAAAATATTTAAACTTACCTCCTTTCTTCCATCTTAAACACACCTATAGTGAAAGCAGGACAGGCAAGGTAGGTTCACCATAAATCTGGCAGATGGATAAAGAGAGTCCGGAGCCAGTATGGTCAGAGAAAACTATCAGGTTTTTCTGCCTTCCTGCCTTTGGTGTAATGATGGACACCTGAATGCATGCCTGAGCGGGCATGCGCAAGTGGGCGCACCTGGGTTTAGACATGGGCATATAAGGGCAATGTCCTGATGGCAGCAGCAGCAACAGCAAAGCAGCCAAGAAGGTGAGATGCACTGGGGCTGGGAGGCCTGCCAGCCTTCTGGCCTCCTGGCACCCCTTCCTGCCGTGTACCTGGTCACCTCTGAGAGAATGGTGTCACCCCTGTAAATAAAAGCATAAAAGCCACTGAGGGCTCTGTAGGGTAAAGGTTGATCAGGTATTTCCACCCTCCCACCACTGATAATGGACACCTGGGGTGCTGCGAGCATTCCAGGGTGGGCATGTGCAAGTGGGCGCACCTGTGTTGGACACGGGCATAAATGGGCGGTGTCATGAGGATGCCAAAACTGCGAGGATCGACCAACAGACAGAACTGTGAGGACGAACTACGAGGACCAACAGACAAGACCGACCAATAGTACCAACAAGCAGCAGCAAGACCAACGAGCAGCGGTGAGAGCAGCAGCGGTAGCAAAGCAGCCGAGAGGGTGAGATGCGCCGGGGGGGCTGGGAGGCCTGCCAGCCTCCCAGCCCCCTGGGCACCCATGCCTGCCATCTACCTGATGCCACCTCTGACAATAAAAAGTATAAAAGCCACCAAGGGCTCCAAGACTCTCCTTCCCTGACCAGTCTGCCCAGAACCATCCCGAACCCTGCCTCCTGTGACACCCCCATCCTGCTGCTACAGGCTCCCAGACTCCTTTTACCCCATCTGCTAGAATCATCCAGAACTTGCTCTGTGCCCCTTCCTGGCACTACAGAGCCCATAGTGGGATTTTGTAGGTCTTTGATGTTAGAGCAGGGAACCAGGTTTACAGCACACCAGGCAAGGAGGCTGGGATGCAAGGAGGCATGTACATGCCAGACTTGGGAGGGGAGCAGGCAGGCAATCAAGCCTCCCAGCTGACCATGGATCTTCACGCACTTTCTTTTGCTTCTCTCTGGTGTTCTCCCACAGCTGGTGTGGTCTTACCTCAGAGGGGTCCTCCTCCCCTGCTGCACCCCCCTCCCCACCTCTATCACTCTCTTCTAGGCACAGATGTGAATAATTACACATACACACATGCCTAGCTCCCTGGGCCCAGTGTCAATAACCACGGGAGGCGAACAAGATCACAGGTGTGGGTCATAGAGGCTAGTGGCCAAAGGCCTTAAACCTGATTTCCTCATTTACCCAATAACACCTTTTCTGATCATTATTTTCTTTGTTTTACTATTTTCTGTTCTTTGACTTAAAACTTAACTTTTGAAAGTTTATTAACTCTAAATTCTAAAATTCTCTCACATTCTTCTTGAACCCACTACAATCATATATACCATATTTTATTTTACAATGTGTAAAGGTAGGATGGCATGGGGCAGTTTCTCTATCATTCAGACAGATGGGTCAAGAAGGAGTCCTGTAGCCCTCAGTGGCTTTTTCAGGCTTTTATTAATCTTCTGCATCAGAGGTGACCAGGTACATGGCAAACAGTGGGGCTGGGGGCCAGAAGGCTGGCAGACACATCTTCAGTCTCTCTGGTCTCTGCTTCTCTGCTGCTTCTGCTCTGCTGCTACTTTTCTCAGCGTCCCTGTGACGCTGCCCTTATATGCTCAGTCTCTTGGTTCAAGTGGGCCCATCTAGACATGCCCACACATTACTTTAGCTGCCGCCATCATGCAGGAGAGCAGGTGTCTATCATTGACACTAATGGTGGGAGGGTGGGGAAACCTGATAACCTTCATTTACCCCACACACTGCAAAATCTGTTCTTACTAAGGTCCTCACAGGCCTTTATGTTGATAAATTGAATGGTAAATTCTGCCTACCATATGAAGTATTTGACAGAATTTATCACATTCTCTTCCTCAAAGAACTTTTTTTACTTGAGGTGCAGAATAATGTGCTTATCTAGTTCTATTTCAGCATCACTAGATACTTCATAAATTTTCTTTTATTTTTTCCTCATTTTCATTCTTATGTTCAATTGTAGAATCTTCTATGTGTTTTCATCTTATTTCTTAGCTATAATTACATATGTATTCTAAAGACTCCTAAACTATTATTTAAATCTAAATAATTCTCTGAATTTTAGTACTTGAAAACAACTCCCTAGTTACCATTTATAATTGGATGTTTATTAGGCATCTCATACTTGAGTCCAAACCAAAATCATGAAAAATTCCCAAAAACACTTGTTCTCTGAAGTTGTCTTCATTTCAGTAAAATGTCAATTTATCCTTCTAGATATTAATCAGAAAGACAAAGACCTGTAGTTATCGCTGATTCATCTACTTATCTCTGTCTATCAAACTGTAAATCTAGTCTGTTGGCAATTATACTAGGAATATGATTTTTCATAATAGGAAACTTTATAATTTCCTTCTGGTTCATGTGAATTATGTTTCATTAACTGTAGATTTTTGTTGTTGTTTGTGGTTTTACTTAGGCATTTACATAATTCATACCAATCTGTAAATAACAGTGAAATTAGTCTGTTACTATATAAGTTGGGTTATAATAGTTATCTAAGATTTTTGGCCTTATTTACTAATGCTCTCCTACTTTTTTATTACTCCCATTTATTTCCTTTATTTACACCAGGCATATTTCACTGTATACAAGACTTATACCCACACCTCTATGTATAGTTTTCTATGCACTATAAAATTTAATTTTGATTAGAGCAAAAGTTTTTGTTTCTTTTCTCATTATAATCTAGTCTCTAGATGGTGTCAGTTTTACAGTTAGTACTAACTAAATAAAACCTGAATAGATGAGTCATCTCCTGTTCTGATGAAGTAATTCGCTGTGACTGTAGGAATGCAGTGTGTTATGATAAAAAGAACACTGAACTGTAAATAATGGGCTTCACTCAAACTCCACTTTAGCCCTTTGTATCTTCAATTTAAGTGTGATTCTTGCTTAACCTCAATATTCTCCTGTACAGTGATTTTGCCTACTTGATTTTTTTTTTCTGTGAATGTGTAAATACAAATTAGAAAGAAAATACATAACAGATCATTGTAGTGTCAGACAACTATCAGGTCTTTCCACCCTCTCACCACTGGTGTGATGATGGACACCTGCAGTGATGCAAGCATTCCAGGGTGGCATGCTCAAGTGGGCGCACCTGAGTTTGACACGGGCTTAAATGGGCTGCGTCATGCGGACGCCAGAACCAACTGACCAACACAAGCAGCAAGACCAACAAGTAGCAGCAGCAGCAGTAGAAAACAACTGAGAAGGTGAGATGCGCCGAGGGCTGGGAAGCCTGCCAGCCTCCCGGCCGCCCCCGGCACGCCTGCCTGCCATGTACCTGGCCACCTCTGACAATAAAAAGCATGAAAAGCCACCAAGGGCTCAAAGACTCCTTTCCTTTACCCCCATCTGCTAAGAACCTTCCCGAACTTGTCCTGTGCTGCCTCCTTCCTGCAGCTACAGTCATAAATGTATCAATTGTTATATATAAGTAAACTTGTCATTGGTTCCTATGACACCTGTTTGGTGTTAAATATAAAAATAAATAATACTGATATTATTATGTATCTAAAAGTCCATATAAAAGATAAATTAGGTCAACTATTTCATCTACTAAAATATGGGAAATTGAGTTCAGTTATGAAGCTCTAACTCCAATACCACATGGCACTTAAGAGAGCACTGAAAGTATTATTAATTAAATGTGATACTTAAACCACTTGGATCATATTTGCATTAATATAAAGCATATTCTTAAGCCAATATCTATACTTGGCATTGAAAACCTCTGTAGTTGAAGACATCCACTTTGAACAAGTAATTTATGTCATTTTTATATACGTCTATGAACAACTGGGTTGTAAACAAAAAAAAAAATGATACTTTCTTCAGAACTGGCAGGTACTAGGGATGTCAATAATATTAACAAAATTTGCCTATAGAAAAATTAAGTTTTATATTTTATTCTAGGTATTAAGTTTCATATGAAGCTGGAACAGTATCTGTCTTTGTTTACTCAGTCTTTTTTCTAAAATAACGATTTCATCTGATTTGGAGTTCTACTTTTTAAAATCTAAATACTTCTAATTAACATTCTGTTTATAAATCAATATTCAGGAAATTTACACAGTCAACAAAATTTATAAATTAGGGTAAGATTTCTCTATCATAGTACTTCAGTGATACTTATCAGGTTTTATATTATTTCCAGACACTGATAAGAGTCTTAAAATAATGTAGATGTCTCTTGTAGGAGAACTTTGAGTACTTGGCAAGTAACATCATTAAGTCTCACACATATGGTAATTCCCCTTTTAATATTTATAATTATTCTTGGGAAAAAGCACAATTTAAAAATAAGTATTACCAGTGAAGTGTAAAGCTTATTCATTAATGTCCCAAAAGTTCAGGCATAGCAAATAAAAAAATGTTATTAAAAACTGTATATAGTTACTAATACCTGAATGGACCAGAAAACAAATCCTTCCATATCTAATGCAACCATGTCAGTGCTTGCCTGCTAAACTAAACATAATTTAGAAATGTTCCATGGAGCACCAGAGTTATGAAATGGAATAGATTATTCTAAGTTTACTTAATCTATTATTGCATACTTTCTATAGAGTATTTAGAGTTCAAATTACATTTTTTTTTTGTTCTTTTATACCTTTCTCAGATTCTGAAGGCTCTAATTTAAGTTTCTTGTGATTTTATGTACAGATAGTCATGAAATTTTTACAAATGGCACTGAATTATTTTGTTTTAATATTCAAAACAAATGAAAAAATGTCTTTGTCAGATGAACAGGATCTTTACAATAGGATTTTTGCTTAACAGAAATGAAAGAAAAGCCCTCTAATAGTGATTCCTATATCTTGTACATTAGTTGTGTTTCAAGTTTGTGAAATAAGGGGCAGAATGTTTGATTTTATTCTGTCATCTTTTCTAAAATACACAGTTGGTGTGTTCATATTTACACAGTTGATGTGTTTGTATCGTAATTATGTAAAACTGATAAAAGGAATGCCTCCTAAAACAATATTTCAACAAAGAGGTAGATTGATTTAATAAAGTGTGAAGATAGATTTATGTTTGGTCATTGGATGCTTACTCACAGGTATCTAAAATGTTTTGCTTACAAGAGAACATTCAGATGCAGAGCCAGTGGAAAAACTCTTAGCAGCACATTTTATTAAACCTAGAGCAGAATTAAAGTTTGAAATTATAGGACAAAGTCTGATGGTGTGAAGGAAGGAACCAAAATGTGTTACTTGAAAAGTAAAGAAGCAGAATACCCACAGACAGAAAGGGACTCTTATCTGATTGTAATGTACATCACAGGTAAAACTGCTAATCTTGCCATTTTTGTATGACTGAAGAAACAAGTACTTAGTTTTCACCAACACAACTTTTAATTCAGATATAATCTAGAAGTTTCTATCAGACATATTTACTCATTATAAGCCAATCAAAAAATATGACAATATCATTATTCTGAAAATATTTGAGAATCTCATCCCCTATACAAATCTAACTTCATTTTTTCAGTGTAAGACCTTGAAAAAAATCAAATCTCAGTATGGACGCACCTGCAATACATTTTTTTTTTTTGCTTTATTACTTAAGCAGGAATTATTTTTAAGTTTCAGAACAAATTTTCAAAATGTAAAGCCTTTTCCTGTGTACTGCCTCGGCCAGCTGTGATTAAGTTGACCAATATGTTGGCCAGCACATAATTTGAGTTATTTTATCACTTGCAGATTAAAATGTTTCCTAAGAAATAAGTAAAAGATAATTGGTTATTACTTAGAATTTAAAACCTGTTATTGGCATCATATTATGTCATTCTATTGAAAATCACCAGATACTTAGGGCAGTAGACTGAGGTTCTGTTTCTTCTTAGCTTGCAAAAAGGTGACTTATGTTCAAATTCATCAATGGAATATGCAGTAGGACTATGGAAACTTTGGTAGTGGGTGTGGTATGGTGACAATCATCTGAGGAAGTGTAATCCTTGGACTGTGGATCACATAAGTTTTGTAAACCAATGTTACCTCAGTAAAAACACGCCAACATCCTTTAATAATTGTTAGTTTTTAGTTAATAAAAATAGAACCAGAGATGGTTCATATATTGGATGCAATAGAAAAATAATCTAAATAATATAATTATTAATTAAAATAAAATATGATCAAAATAAAGATAAAGATTTTTTTATATTTGTAATCACTAAAAATATAAAAATTTAAATTGCATTACATAAGTTCAATATAGGTCCAAATACAACTATTTTAAGTTTATAACTACATGGATAATTTCACCAGAAGCCTGCAACCAATAGAGGAAAGGATTGGTGATTTAAAAGAAAGATCGACAGAAAATATACACACTGAACTATGGATAAAAAGGGAAGGAAAGGTAGGAACAGAAGAAATTAGTGTAATAACTCAAAGTATTTGAAGTATATATAAGTGGGATAATGGTAAATGAGCAACAGATATAGGGATACTTATTTAACAAAATTTAAGATTTATCTAAATCTGATGAAAAATATAAAAGCAAGTATCAGTCAGTCCAGTGAACATGAGCTGGATAATTAGCAAGAAAATTACAGTAAATACTAAAATTGATATAAAAACAAATATGAATAGATATTAAAAGTAGACAAAGGAGTAAAAAGTTAGAGAACTTTAAAAGTGATATTGAAAGGTTACTTTCCAACTAAAACTATAAAAGGCAGATAAGAATAACATGCCAATAAAATATGATTCAACAATAAAGCAAAACCTTTGCATTCAAAATCATAGGCAAAATGGAAGCTTAATAAGTGAGAAACTGAATAAATTTGTCTTCAAGAGATATGAACAATAAAAGACACTAAAAGTAGCTATCCATGATGAATGCCAATAGACCAGATTAAAACATAAGGCTGAAATAAAGATTGAAATTTTCAAAAATTATACTTAATAAATTAATAAATATGATTACCATTAGCATGTTAATAATTAGAAATCATTGTGGAATTTATACATTTATAAAGGACAGCATAACAATAGAAAAATGGTACATGGAATGGAAAGGAACTCAGTAATAAAAATAAAAGTCACAGAGTGGCAAACTGGATCTGAACACAAAATGTCCTTTTCTGTTTTCTCCGGGAGATCCAAATATAAGCAAGTAAATGTTGACAAACAATCTTACAAATAAATGGTACCTAAATAAATAAATAGCACACACAAAGGCAGAGGAAACTATAATAATATCAGGTAAAATTCACTCCCAGATAGAAAATATTACAAGATAGAAGGACAGACATTGTATAATGATTAAGGAATCAATGCATGAGAAGAAATAACATTCATCAATATATATACACCAAATGAAGGGACATTAAAATATGAATACCCACTGTTAAAAATACTCAATAAATGGGAATAATTTGAACTCATTCTACATATGTAATGCTGGTTCAACATATGCAAATCAATCAATGTCATTCACCAAGCCCAAAAAAAGGAACATAAAAACCACATGATCATTTCAATAGAAGTTGATAAAGCTTCAGTCAAGATTCAACATCCATTTATGACAAAATCACTCAACAAAAAGGAGATAAATGAAACTTATCTAAACATTATAAAACATATGACAAACCATGGCCAACATCATACTCAATGGTGAAAAGCTGAAAACATTTTCACTAAGATCAGGAACAAGACAAGTATTTACACTGTGATTACTAAAGTTTACCTTAGTATTGAAAGTCCTAGTCAAATGAATCAGACAAGAAAAAGATATAAAAGGAATCCAAATTGGAAAAAAAAAGAACTGAAGATATCTTAATCAGAGAACTCTATATGCAAACAAAGTATCAGAAGAAAGTGGGGGAAAAAAGGAAAACAAGCCTATTTACAATCACACCAAAAAAAAAAAAAAAAAAAAGATACCTGGATAGAAACTTACTAAAGGAGATGAAAGACCTCTACATTGCTTTACATTGAAAACTGAAAATTTAATAAATGATAATTTTCTCTAAATAAGTAATTCTCTGTTCATAAGTATGTAAATTAGTCATTAAAGCATGTTTACTGGTGAAGCTCCATTTTTCAAAAAATGATTATCATTATTCAAACTGCAGAAACATTAGAGCGAAAGTAAAAATATATTCTACAGTAGATTTTGAATTATGTTCCACGATGATCCTTCTTTATAATTTTTCAATGTAATAATGTAATTCATTATTAAGTTAACATTTAATGCATTAGTACCTATATGTTTTAGCATGCCTTAATATATAGTTTAGGAATGTTCTTTAAATGTCATTTATATGATACTTCAATAAAATTGATTAGTTCATGAACCAAAACAGAGCAATATTGCCTCCTCATTCTGAGCTGGTTATAATCTTCACTTTTTGCTTTCATGTAAGGGCTATTGGAGAGTAGCAGCTTTGTGGTAAAAGGAACTTCTGTAGAAATATAGGTAACATGACAATGGTTTCTCTGCTCCATAATGAAAATTTTTTGGAGAAAGAAAAGTCCTGAGAACTATTTAGAAGTACATGAAGGTAACCTTGAGAATATGAAGCATTAGCGAGGTTTCCGATACATCAAAAATAAAAAGAACGAAATGAACTAATTAATCATGGCTTTATACCCTCTTTATGTCCTGTTGTCAGATTGTACAAATCAACAGAGGAGATAATAAATTGTCACTTTATTTATGCTCATATAAACACTTAAAATTATTTCATATCTAATTAAACTATTTATGCCCTCCATTTACAATGTTATCATGAAACTAATAATGTAAATAAACTAATTGTTTATAATATAAACATTGTACTTTCCAGGTACAAACTATTATAGTTTTAAACATGAAACTCCCTATGTATTTCTTTCTTTCACTGGGGCATTTGACTTTGAAATGGACTGGACTTCCCTTGTACCTAGAAGGCAAAAAGAAACTCTTTACTGACTAGAGAATAACTATCACTGAACAGAAAATACAATTCCCTTTATCATCCCAATGATTTTATAAAGTAAATGCACATATTATATTATTGTCTGAACATTTCCTGTATAGGTGTCTCATTTATTTTGTTAACAAATATGTATTTTATTAACTTGTCAAGTAATATATTTTTAAACAAAGCTCTGAAAAATATTTTATCATAGTCACCATAATTCTACAAAGAAAATAAATTTATTGACTTGTAGTAGAAATGTACTTTAAATATTAATCAATTTTTTAAAACTACCCAGCACAAAAAAAAAAAACTCAATATATAGTCTATTAATAAGAAAAACAGGAGGGGCCTCCCTGGTGGCGCAGTGGGTTAAGCAACACACTGTGAAGCAAACCGCAGCCACTACAGCACGAGTTCAATCCCTGCTGCCAGCCAGGGAGGGGACCCACATGGCATTGCAGACCTCTCCTGCTGTGCCCACTGCTCCCCTCAGCAGTGTACTTCTGTTGATCTGCCTGTTCTGCTCCCCGCTCTCTGTGGTGAATCCTCTCGCCCCCCCCCACATCCCCCCACACCTCTGGCCTGTACCCCAGTGCTTGTATGCATAAATAAATAAATCTTTAAAAAAAAGAAAAACAGGAAACAAATAATCAGTTTTTTATTATAACTTTGACATTATAGGAGAACCTGAAATCATCTGGAGACTCAAGTAAAAGTGACTCTTTTTGATCCTTCTTAATTTTCTAAGTGTTACCCACCTTAGCCCTACTGAGACTTCCTCCACTCAGACTTCAATTTAGTCCCTTTACTAATTGCCATATATACATATATATATGCATGTATGTATTTACAAAGCATTATATGAAGTCTCAGATCTATTAGGACTCAGTACTTGTTTTAAATACATACGGACTTTGCTGGATAACTGTCAGAATTGACAGGGTACAATTGCTAAAATGTCTGAAATAAAGGCTAAATGCTCACATAGAAGTGGTATTTTCCTGTGATGTCTGTACCAAGCACCTTCTCTTCATTCATGTTGCTGCATTTGATGTGTCACCTGATTCATTCTTACTAAAGTGAAGGTGCACAAGTTTAGTGAAATTCTGGGGAAATTACCCATATTACGTAAGATACAGGGCAGAAGCACTTTATGATTTAGCAATATTAATGAAACACACAACAACCATTTCATAGGCTGTATATATTAGATCAAGTTTTAATGGGGAAAGGATGTGTATAATATATATTTTAGTGGGTTTTGATTCATAGTCAGGGTCTTGGACTGTATCAATGGTTTCTTAGTCTTAGAAAATGTTGAAGAAACTAGAACAACTTCAAAGATAAGAGGCCCTTGAGAAATAGGATGGAGAATACCCAACTAGCAAAAAAATTGTTACTTTCTATCACATCTGTACTCCCAGAAAGAGAAATTTTTAAAAGATAACCCTTACTAAAGAAGCACAGTTTCATTACAACTTTGCCTCTATTTTAGTCAAATTCTATCAACTGCTGAATACTGTATATTTTTCCTTGAATATGTCTTTTCTCCATTCTTCATATGTATAACACAGTATCATTAATATCACCTTACACTGTTCTTTAAATTTAAAAAATAAATACAATTTATGAGAATGAATTAGTAATAAATAAATCATTTAACATTTTATATATGTTATAGAGAAAAGTCTTATTATATACAAAGAACATTTACTTAAGTTCCCATATCCTTGTTCACGCCATACTATGCAAAGGTTGTCTACTCTTCATCTAACCTATGCTCGCTCAGTGCCTCACCCACCACACCTTCCTGTATAATCAAGTCCCTGCTTCCTTTTCAACACTCTCAATAACCTGCCATTCTGAGTACCATAATCTCTTGGTGTTTCCTCCACTGCAAAGGAATTTCTCTATGTATGGAAAAACAAAATATTCTCCATATATTTCACATCAATAGTTAATGAGTATGTTATAATATAATAGAAGTATTTCATTTTTCTTATGTGAGAAGTGGTTGTTCTTACTTCCTAATAGCATATGTTTTAGTATCCATACTAAAAATCCATGTATTTGGTAGTATCTATCAATACACTTAGAAATAATGATTTGTTATTTTATACCAGTACATCTCAGAATGGCCTAACTTGAATGATAAACACATTTTTCACTGGCACACACTGTACTGGAATTATATGTGTGCTTCAGAAAGCCCCCATAGTGTACTACTTAGTAAAACTATTTCTTAGAAAAATTTATATATTTTTGAGAACTTGAATCTTCATGGAGAATAGTACATTAAATTGGAACATGCCTATAGCTATGTATATAAAAGTGGGAACAATGGAAAAAGTACAGAGAGGAGGCTCCACTTTTTGGAATCATATCCTGGTGATTTTGCCCCCTGTACCTTCCTACAATATTCCACCTACCATATGAATCTGAGCTTATGATGTTGTTCTTTAAACGCTTTCTTTGAACAGCTCTTCCTTTTCGTCTTTCATGATATGACCTTTTACAACCTTTCTAGGAACGGCTAAATAAATGAAAAGTTTTTCATTTCTTCTTTGGTCTGCAAAAATAGCTTTTGTTGATGATGAAAAGTGCAACCTTCCAAATTTTTCATTTTTCCATGAAGCAAAGGTTTACTTTCTGAAGGTTTCACAAGTACTATGTTTCACTATATATAGCCTCCCTCTGGATGTAAAAAAAAAAAAAAAAATAGGTGGCAATTTAAGTCCAGGCCTTGCATGTTTCTCATAATATGGGCCCATGACCAATTCAAGATTTACTTATTTGGATAAATCCTCTTATCCAAAAAGCATTCAATTATATTTTCAATTGTATAACATTTTTTGGTCAAAAAGACAGAAGATAATATAGTTCAGAAAATCATTCAAACCTAGCCTCCAAAATGAAAACCTAATAGCTGTAAATTAAAGGGCATTTTTTTAACATGTTAACTATACCTACAATTTATTGAAATATCTCTTATTTTTAACATAATTGATGCTCAATAATACTTTCTCAACCAGCGATATAATTATATATAACAGTGAGCTTTTCAAGTAGATTTCTTTCTAAACTATCAAGAAAAAAACACCAAAGAGGTTTGTATCCCAATCATTTATTGCAATTTCACTTATATATTCACAATTTTCTCAAATGTCATTGGAGGTATATTTTGAAGAGAGGGAAAATAATAATATAAATGAGGTTTTCCATTTTGATCTTTAAAAATAAAACTTTTCAAAGCAATGTAATGCTCTTTCATCATTAGTTCCTAAATTTATCTTTAAAATGATGTGCTGTTGTTTAAGCAAGTGAAGCAATCAATTGTTCAAAATAAACTCACACACATGGGGTAAAAGTTCTTAATTGTTATAAATTGTTCATATAGTCATGAATCTGTTTATAATGGATGTTGCAACTAAGTGCTTAACAAGTACTTTTAAGATCCATTCTATGCACAAATATGTGTGCCCTTATAAGTTAAGGATAATTAGCACATTCATTCATTACAGTTTATTCTTCAATTATAAAGGTAAATAAAATGCTGCACATGTTCTGCTTGAATAGATTCTCAGTCCTGTGCAAGTGTAGTTTCCTTGCAGAATTTCTAGAAATGCGAGGGAAATAGGCACAAATCCTACACAGTCAGGAACAAAGTGGCAAGTAGATATGCCAGAAATACCTGTTATTGTTGCCAGCAATGCAGGTGCCTCAGCAGAAATGCCAATACTATCGCTGCCCACCATACTCTACATATACTTTCCAGGGCTATACAGGCATTGCTGTTGGATGGAACCAGGACTGATGCTAATTCGGTTGCAAGGAGGCTGGGACTTGGGTGAATTCAGCTTTTTGTTCATCACTCTGAAGGTACACTGGGTGTGATGAGGAGCAGGTGTAAAATGAGGTATGACCAGAAACACACACACAAAAATCTGTGAATCAAGAAGGGCTAAATAAACATTCTCTTAGCTTATGTCTTAGCTGCAGTAAGGAAATTGGTTATTTTTTCACATGTTCTGAAATTCACAATGCCTACTTTCATTTTAGTAAAATCATCATATTCACAACAAAGAATATACAGGGAAAGAAAAAATAAAAATTTTAATATGTTAGTGAAATAAAATACACTTAAATAAAAAAGAAAATTAGGATAGTAGAACCAAAATATCCTTCTACTATTTTGATTGGATTAATTTTACCCCCCCCCCTTTTTGTTGAGTTACATGAGTTCTTAATGTATTTTAGACATCAGTATTTTGTCATATATATTCTCTGCAAATATTTTCTCCCATACAGTGGGGTGCCATACAGTGGGGTTTTACTAATAGTTTATTTCATTGTTAAGAAGCTCTTTTATTTGAAGTGATACCATTTGTTTATATTTGCTTTTGCTTATCTTGCCATGGGAGATGAATTCCCAAAGAAAATTTTCCAAAGGAGACATAGGCACATGACAAAATGTTCATCAAAATGTTCATCATCTCTTATCATCAGTGAAAAGAAAATCAAAATCACAGTGACACACTGACAGCCTCCCCAAAGTCTCAGCACTATGATGCTATCTGCAGCTACTGCACCATAAGTCTGATCCCCATCCAGGGAGCTGATCCACATGTTGCAACAGACCTCTCCTGTCTCTCCCACTGCTCCCCTCAGTGTATTTCAGTTAATCTGCCTTTTTGCCCCCAGCTCTGTCTCTGGTGAATCCTCTCATACATACCCTCCCCCTCCCCCGTACCTCTGGCCTACACCCCAGCTCTTTTATGTATAAATAAATATTTAAAACAAACAAACAAACAAAACACCAAAGTGAGATACCATTTCATACCCATGAGAACACAAGAACACAAGAATTAACAAATGTTGACAAGGATATAGAGAAAAAGGAACACATATACTCTATTGGTGGGAATGTAAATTAGCCCAACCCCTATGGAAAACAACATGGAAGTGCCCCAAAATATTAAAAATGTATCTAAGCAATTGCAGTTCAAAATATCTACTGGAAGATTACAAAAAAATATAATTCAAAGGGATATATGCACTTACATGTTCATTGCATCCCTTTTACAATAGCTAAGTTATGGAAATAACCTCAGTGTTCAATGTCTGATCATAAAATGCAGGGTCTATCTACTGTCTATCTATCTATCTATCTATCTATCTATCTATCTATCTATCTATCTATCTATCTCTACCTATCTATCCACCTATCTATCTACATCATAGTATAGTGGTACACACACACACAAACACAGGACTACTACTCAGCTATAAAAATGGATTAACACTTGCCATTTTCAACAACATGGATGGAGCTAGAGATGATAATGTTAAACAAAATAAATGAGAAGGAGAAAGACAAAATCCAGATGGTTTCACTAATGTTAACACTAGAGAAACATAACAAAGGGTCATTTAGAACCAAACCAACAATAAAATCTCAACATAGAACTGGAAAATTCAGGCAACCAGAAGGGGAGAATGGGGAGAGGAAGAGGCCTGAGGGAACATGCTGGAGGATTATTTGGGCTCTGGAGTAAAGCAGGGTGTGAAAATATACATTTGGAACAGATACAACAAAATAAGACTGCTTTACATTAATAAACATTATGGGAAAATAATAAAACTAGAACACTTGGAAAAGCAATCATATATTCAAATTCACTAATGAGCTAAAGTGAAGAAATTATACATTAGGTAAACTATTTTAAAAAGTGTAAACAAACACCTGGGTACTTTCTCATATATTGGTAGTGGAAGTGAGTCACAATACAGTTTATACACAGCTTCAGTTTATACACAAATGAATACATAGATCAGTTTTACATATAAAAGTACTAAGATTTGTTGTCAGATGACTGTTACTTTATATTCAGCTAAATCTATTGTTATTTTTTTTAAAAGAAGATTGTTAAAATTATTGGGTAATAAAGAGGTCTTATTCATAAGTTCAAAAATTCAATAACAAATTCCACTCTTTACTATCCTACTTACTAGAATAGTTTTGTCCTCAGGGTCTACTTTGAAGAGTGAACATTCACATTTGTTGTAATTCACAATCTTAGCCAAGGTGTCAGACTAGTATTTTAAGGCAAATTAAAGCAGTTACTGATTTTAATATGACATCCCAATGGAAACATGTATTATAATTTCAGGTTTTCAGGCCTTTGTCAAACACACACACACATAGACACACACGCACAAATTAATTTTGTATGATTTTCAGTTCTAGTCAGAGCCTTTGTCCCGAGGGCTTGTTAATCTTGTATCCCATTCCTGCCCTGTTACAATTTAAAGATTGTCACAAGAAGGATAAATTTCATGCCATTTTCTGTTCTCATTACAATCTTCAGATTGTTATGAGAATGGATTAATTTTGCTCAATTTTCTGCCCTCGTTACACACTGTTATGAGAATGGATTAATTTTATGACATTTTCTTCTTTCATTATAATCTTTGTTATGGGAATGAGAATATGTAATGAGAATGAAAGCATATCAAGCATTAAAAGGTCTGTGAGAGCTCATGACAAAGATTGTAACATGAAGAGAAAACGGCACCCAATCCATTCTTGTGACAATTTTAAGATTGCCAAGCGAACCCAGAGTGACACTGCATTTATCCACTCTGAAGACAAAAATTGTTCAGAAAATGGGAATGAGAGCAAAATTAATCAGTTCTTCTGACAATCTTGAGATTGCACTTAAGCTTGCAGTATTTTTTTCTGTGATACAGTACTTACATGAAAACATGTGCCTTGCAATTATATGCTATTTATTGGAGAACTGTGTTTTCATGTATAACTTTCTTTTATTTTTTAATGCATTCCTCTCTCTTGCTCTCTCCTTTATCCTTTCTTAACTTTGACATGTACACAGCATATATTTCAAAATTATTATTATATTTAAATAAAAATTATCATTAAGTGTCAACAAAGCAAAATAAAATACAAAATATATAGCTGCTATAATATGAGGCATGATCTCAATCAGCTATTTTTTTTGAATATCAAAACATTGGTTCAGTTTTCTCCCTATTCCCAAGAAAGAAAAATTAACTTTGCTTCTGCAGTAAATATTATTCAAAATAATGAAATCATCCTAGATCTTCAGGTAAATACTATTTGATAGTTTTATCTGTTAACAAATAATTAACTAACTTCTAATATCTTCTCCTAAACTGTAGGGGCATATTTTTACTACTGTATCTGTATAGCATCAGTATTACCATTTCATGAGGAAATAAACCAGTCGTTTGAATGTAACTTTGTTTTCTTTTAAGATTTTATTTATTTATGCATAAAAGAGGAGGGATATAGGTCAGAGGCACAGAGGCACGGTGGGGGGGGGGGACATGTGGTAGGGTAGATTGAGAGGATTCATCAAAGTCTAAGCTGGGAGCAGAACAGGCAGTTCAACTGAATATACTGCTGAGGAGAGCGCGGAAGAGGTAGGAGATGTCTGCTGTGCCATGTGGGTCCCTCCCTGGCTGGGGATCAAACTCAAGCCTCAGTGGCTCCCAAAGCCCTATAGTGTGGCGCTCAACCCCTTGAGCCAACAGGGAGGCTAGTATCTTTAGTTTCTTTTTTCATTTTATTAGATAATCCATAGTGAGCTATTTCTTAATTTTTTTGTTTTTTATAGACTATCTTCATTTGAAAATCCTTGCTATTTAAAATAAACACAAATAATTTAATATCTGTACATATATTTACACACATAAAATGTTCATATGAGTTGAGTTTTTGTGTATATCTTTTTAATAAGCATATACATCTATATATACATATATGTATATGATGTTGCAATATCTTTTCGATATTGAATATTAGATGCCACACTGGGAAAAATAAATTAACCAAATTGCCATAATCAAATCCATAATGATGCTTCAGTATTGTTGAATACCTTTTATGAGAAAAAAAAGAATGAATATGATATTCAAGAATATCTTACTATTTCCTTTGTTCCTAATCAGGGTTGCATACATAACTGAATAGCATTTTATGTCTTGTGTGTTTTTTTTTTCTTTTAAATCAAGGATGTAAAGTCTCACAGAATCCTGAGATCCTTAAGCTATGTCCTTTATTTCAAAGCATCTGTTCACTGTTACATACAACATCATTGAAAATTGAGGTGTGATGAATAGTTGAAAAATAAATGCTTAATATTAATCAAAATTCGATATATTGTCATGATTTCATGAAACCTCCCTGGCCATATGTTAAAATTCTCTCTCCATGTGTTTTTGATGAATAAGTCTCATTTTCATTATCAGTGCAACTTTAATGATTTCCATTATCAATTAACTTCACCTTATTCTTTTATTCTTTTTCTTTTCATGACATAAAATCCTTAGCCCTCTTTTTTTCTTTTCTGAATTTTCATTGTTTACATACATGTGTATATGTAACTTGATTTTAAGCAATATTCGGTGGGGTATTGAGCTGAGACCAGGCCAGTAGGACATTGATATCAGGAGGGGTTGGGGGCCTGTAAGTGAAGTTGAGCTGTTAGGGAAGATGTTCCAGGGGCCTGGTCAGGAGATAAATGCACAAAGTAATGAGAAGAAGGAGGCTAACTGTACCATGAAACAGCCTAGAAGCTGGCTAATGGCTATGAATTGGAGACCAAGTTCTGTTACAATATTTATTGTACAGACCACAAACTGTACAAACCATACCTTTTATGTACATAGAGCCATGATGAACTCTACTTTTTTCATTACAACCACTAAAAAAATCTGTTTTCCATCTTTTGATATCAATTTCTTTTATTAAATAATTTTTTAAAAATTCCTTATCACATTAAGTCATATTTTAGCCAACGTTTGCACACAGTTAAGTTTGTACTGATTTAGCTCTGATTTTTGCTTCTTCTACAAAAAGACATGTCTTTAATTTTAATCTAATCTATTACCATCCAAGTGAAATGGTAAATTCTCATCTTCTTTTACTCTTAAAATATGTTCCTTGAAGTCAGTTATAGATATAAAAGATTCCACTCCTGTAATAGAGAGGACACAGAGGAACATCCCCACTCTGAAAGCAGCTGATTTTAATCGCTTAATCCTCCTGCCTACCAGATTTAGTTAAAAAACAACAGTATTCAATACACTTCAAGAACATCTGAGGGAAAAAAAAAAAACAAAACAAGAATTATCTGGCAGTGGTGTCACTGAAACTAATTTTGGAAATTGAGGTAAACAATAATATTTGCTAGATAGGAAGAACAGCCATGGTATATGTGTTCTTTAAGAGGAGTTAGCTATATCAGCTCCCTCACAATGGCCTTTATATATTTTAATCTTATTTAACTCATTACTTGGTTTAAATCATTTTCTGCTACAAAGACTAAGAACCAGCCTAATTCAGTCTTAAAGGCTCTATTAAAACCATGCATTCCATTCTTTCTAGAATGATCTATTTACTCTGAAAAGTTGAACTAACCTCTCTTTTACTTATGGGTATTCATCATTCAAAAAGTAAAAACAGCATCTTAAAAGCACATTTAAGGCTTTCTGTGACTGGCCCTTGTATATGTGTCCAGTTCACCCCAAGTAGCATACTGTGGGGCTGTAAATAAAGACGAGATACTCTCTATCTCGTCTTTATTTACAGCCCCACAGTATGCTACTTCTTACCTCTGTGCTTTTAATCCTGCTACCTGCCTCTGAAATAAATGTACTTCCAAGTCAGTCTCTCCACTCCACAGCTCCTCACCTTCTGTGACATGACTTGTCACTTGTCTAAGAAGGGCTAAGAGCCCAGGTCACTTTGAGTATCTTTATGTGATGCTGCCAAATTATCTAGTGAAGCTCTTCATTGCTCACTCACTCTCTGCATGTGTGTTCATATGTCTATAATTCTTGCCTACTTCATCTAAAACTCTTCATTCCTAAATTGACTTAATTTAGTTTTAAATTTGAGCATAAACATATTGCTAACTAATGGCACCAAGAAAACATTTATGAATGAGTGACCAATATACAGTTCTTGTAGCAAAGTAATGTTTAAAGATAAGATTTCTTATAAATTATATTTTAAGTCAATCTCACAGTAATATCCACTGATCCCTACTATGTACCATTCACTCAAATAAAGTGATTCACACAGATTAACTAATTATACCCTCACAAGAACCTTGTGAGTTAAGTAATTTTATAAATCCCATGTGCAGTTAAGTGAGGATTAAAAAGATAATGTGTGTATTTCCTAAAACCACAAACCTAACATTTGAGCTACTTACTTTTGAAACTATATGTAAAAAAATATACACTCAATCATTTTGTTATCATCATTATCTTTTTTTGCTCTTCAGAGGAAGTTTTCATATAAAAAAAGAATATGCATATTTCAGTGTAATATAAGCATTTTTGGTAGGACTGATTTTTTAAAATTAGTACTTTTTCCCAACATTCTTAACTATGAAAACAGCAACCAAAAATAGGATTTTCAAACGTTTGTGTCTGTTTCCAAATAATGTTGGAATAATATTGAGAAGCATTAATTTTAAGGAAGATAATTTGATGGTTGAAATAAATAAATAACATGAGGGTGTTTTAAGGGGAATCTAAAACATTTCCCATCATTCAGATTACATTAGATTAGTTAATTCTACTTATATAAATGGTGAGATGATTACTTGATTCCATACCTCATATTTATATATACATATATATGTATATATATACATAACATGTGCACACATTAATCCTAAAAGTTTGAAATTAAATTCAACATATGATGACTGATTTGTAAAATCACCTTTTTATTAGAAGGAAATTTAGTGTTACTAAAAGTGCCATGAATTAAATATCATGAATAGCTTTAACTTCATTTTTAGATGTACACAGTCATTAAGATTATCATATAAAATTCAGAAGAGGTTGGTAATATGAGAAAGAAGAAATGGTGGCTATAGAGAGAGTCTTGACTATTAACTACATACTCACTGATTATTCAGTCTTGTTTGGAGATCACCTAATATCAATTTTTTCCTTTGTTTCTAAAAAACAATTGACTTTAATGAGCGCTCAGTATTTCTTTGACATACTTTGAACTATTAATGACAACAGAAAAATACATGCAGGATGTACAAGCTGTCACAAAACACATCCCATGGAGAGGAAAGCGGGGAAGGAAGGCACAGGTAACAACAAAAACAATTCCAACTCTGGGGAAAAAAAAACAAAACTAAAAATTACAGTTTTCTCCTGATCTGATGTCAGATGTAAAATGAATAGGTCTGTTCTGAGGTCATAAGAGAAGAAAAAAGATCAATGTGACCTCTGGGAAATAAAGGCTATTTGACATTTTGGGGATTATCTGCTAAAGGCATTGGCCACATATTAGAGTAAAGGCTTGACAGGCAGAGGAAGACTTCATTTTCCCTGAAGTTAAATATAAAGCCAGAAGTGAAGCCCATACCTCCCCTTAGCCAGAGTAGTTGCTGAAATCAGTAGCTTTGATCGATGACAGTTTTTCAAAATCAAAACAAGCATCAGTATCTCCAATATAATCACATCTCCTAAAGCCTCTGTTTCCTATGGGAATTTAATTGCTGCAACATTAGACTCCAGACAACAGGCACTTCTCAATGCTACCCATCAGGGCAGGGACAAAAATCAGTGGAGTAGTGTCAAAACTGTAGACACAAAACCTGTTAAAAAAATCTCATGAGTGTAATTTTTCTCTCTCAATTTCAGCAGTAAAAGTTAATGGATCCTCTATAACAAGTTTAAAAATGGCCTGGTATTACATAAATCATGAAAACGATAAAAATATTTTTGTCTGGTTAAAAACTCAGCTTTAATTTTTCCATGCTCTGAAATGCACTCTGACACACAAATATTATGGCTTTCTTGATATCTGTTTTTATCATCATTTCTATAAGACCTGAAAATTAGAAGGTTAACCTTTTTTCAAATGCTTACTGAATTTTTAATTGAAATTTTCATGTTTCAGTGTTTCTGCATATTAACAAAAATAGAAAAGAAGAAAGAATTTACATGACTGCCTTCAAAAAACTGATTTCAGAGCTCATTAAATCTCTAATATATAGCACTCCCTTTTTCCCTGTTCTCTCAAAGACCCTTCTGCCAAAGGAATTATATTTTTCTTGTTTAGGAGCTAGAAACTGTGATATCCTCTTTACATTACTCACATCGCAGGAAAAAATGAAAATAAAAGGAAAACTAAGGAGAATTTAATGGTAGGAACAAAGTAAACTTTGAATCTTTAAAATAACTAAATGAAAGCTCTACAGTGAAATGTCATGCTGAGGAATCTCATGGGATCTAAAAGAACTTTACGGGTTCTCAGTAAACATAAAGGGTTATTTTCTGATATTATACAAAGAAGCTTAGTATATTTGACCGAGTTAGAAATGAGATTTTTTTTTCCTCTGTTGTACTAGAAGTCAGAGGATTTTCTAAAATGTAATTATGGAGACTTAATTGAAAATTTCATATTTACCTATATGTTATCCTTTTAATAAGATTTATATCATAAAGAAGAATGTTGCTACATTGAAAGTTTAGTAACAGGTGGTGCTACTGCCACCAACCCTAGTACTAGGCCTGGGAAGTTTTCTGCTGAGAGATGCAGCCTTTCCCATTGGAAGTCATTTTGTTTCCAATGAGGATGACCTAGTGCCAGCCCTAGAAAGCTCCCTGTACAGGTGGGAGGACCCAGCCACACCCAGAGGAAGTCCAGCTTCCAACACCATTATGTAAACTCCAGCACTAGACAATATGATCCCTGCATGGATGTAGGACCCCAGCAAAGATGGTAGAAACCCTAACAGCATCAGTACCATCTGTGAAGGCAAATAATAAGGAGATGAAAACACAAAACCCAAGTTCTCAAGGGAATATTATGCCCCAGACTGAATCCAATCAAAAGGACATGGACAATTTGTTCTTCCTCTCAGATATCGATTAAAAATTGCCATGATAAGGAAATTCAAATATATGTAACAGGGAAACAAACTAATGTTCTAAAAAATAATATTAATGAAAAATGTCAAAGTTTCAGCTTTAAATAAAAAAAAATAACAGAGATGCAGTATGTAACATATCAACAGAGGAGATAAAAATTCTGGGGAAGGCTATAGAAGTAGAATAAACTAAATGAGGGTGTATCAGTGACTTCAAAGATGATGTTACACAAAGAATCCAGGTAGAAGAACAAAGAGAAATACAGGGCCCTCCCTGCTACTCAAGGGTTATGGCTTAGCACTATAAAGCTATAGACAGCCACTACAACGTAAGTTTGATCCCTGGCCAGGGAACTAATCCATATGGTGCAGCAGCTCTCTCCTATCTTGCCTAATGTTCCCGTCAGTAGTGAACTTCAGTCGTTCTGCCTGTCTGCTCCCCACTCTCTCTCTCTCATTAATCCTTCTATCCTCCCCAATCCCACCTCTGGTCTACACCCTAGATCTTATATGCATAAATAATTCAATCTTTAAAAAAATAAAAAGAGGGAAAAACAAAGAAACAGTGAATAATCTGACTCCATGAGGAAAGGCAATGTAAGAATAATGATCTCAGAAAGGACAAGAGAGAGAGAAGTTAACAGAAAAAAAATATTTTAAAAAATAATAGAGGAAAATATCTTGCAGACTTTCCAAATCATAAAGAAAAATCAAAGTATTTGATGCTTCCAAACACATTTTATGAGGCTAACTTCACTCCGATAACAAAAGCAAAGACATCACAAAGAGAAAAGAAAATGGTATCTGTGATGAACATAGATACAATAATCCTCATCAAAATCTTAGCAAACCTAATTGAACAGAACATTAAAAGTATTATCATCATGATATTGTGATTTATTACAGAAATGTAAGGATGGTTTAGCATAAGATAATCAGTCTATTTCACAATATAAGGGCCTCCCTGGTGATGCAAGGGATTAAGTCTCAGCACTTATGAACCCATCAGGAGCCACTGTAGCATGAGTTTGATCCCTGGCCAGAGAGCTAACCCACACAGTGCAGCAGACCTCTTCTGTCTCACCCACTGCTTACCTTAGCAGAGTATTTCATTAGATCCACCTGTTCTGCTCTCCACTCTGCCTCTAATGAATCCTATCACCCCTCCCTAAGCCCCCCTACACACCTCTGGCTTACATCCCAGTTCTTATGTGCATAAATAAATATTTTAAAAAATAATTCACCATATCAACCAAGGAAAAGATAAAAATCGTATGACCATATCTACAGATGCAGAGCATAGAAGATATTTGGTAAGATTAAGCATAAATTTATGATAAAAACTCTCAATAAAATGGAGACAGATATATGTCAGCATAATAGGGGCTATCTATAACTAGAGTTCACATTATACTCAATGTGAAAATGTTAATATTTTCCTCTAAGATCAGGTAAAAGATAAAAATTTCCATTTTCATCACTACTACTCAAAATGGTATTTGAATCTCTAGCTGGAGAAATTAGGTGAAAGATAAAATGCATCAAAATAGAAAAAGAACCAAAACTATCATTATTTGAAGATGACATGACAATATCCGTAGAAAACCCTAAGGACTCCACTAACTCACAAGTGGAAGCAATAAATCAGTGCAGTGAAAAAACAGGATACAGAATCAATATGTAAAAATACTTTGTTACTAATCACAAACAACAAACTAGAAGAGAAAGAAATCAAGACAACACCACCATTTACAATTATATCTGGAAACAACTTAAGTATCTAGAAGTAAACCTAACAAGGAGGTGAAATATTTCTACAAAAAATATTATAAGATATAGTTAAAAGAATTAGAAGATGAAACAAAGAAATGAAAGAAATACTTTATTCATGGATTAGAAGAATAAACATTGTTAAAATGTCTGTTTCACCCAAAGGACTACTCAGTGTATTTCCTATCAAAGTTTCAATAACATTCTTCACAGAAAGAACAAACACTTGAAATTTATAAGGAACCACAAAAGACTCAAATAGTCAAAGAAATTCTAACAGTAAAGAACAAATGAATGGTACTACTAGACTTCAAACAGCACTACAAGCTGCAGGAAACAAAACAATATGATATTGGAATAAAAATACATACCCATACACCCACACATCCACACACACCAATGGAAATGGAATAGAATTGATTACCCACAAATAAACTCAGAGTTATATGTACAAATAAACTATGACAAAGGTGCCAAAGGTATTCATTGGAGGAAGAAAAACTTTTTAACAAATGGTTTTGGGTAAACTAGGCTGTCACATACAAAAATTAAAGCTGGACCATTTTTTAACATATTTTAACACAAAATGGATTATAAACTTATATAAGAAATAAAATTATAAAATACATACAAGAAAAAAGTCCAAACACTCCCATATGTCTTCAGAGACTATACTCCAATAACAAGCAAAACAAAAGTGAAATATAAAAATGGTATTAGCAAAAACAACAAATGGTACTAAGTCATACTAAAAAGTTTCCATACATTCAAGGTAACTAGCATTAAAAGAAAAAAGACATTCTACTGAGTGGAAGAACAGGTGCACATCAGATATCTGACTATGAGCTAATAATAAAATTCTATGAAGAATTCATGTAACAATTAGATAGATAGATAGATAGATAGATAGATAGATAGATAGATAGATAGATAGATAGATAGATAGATAGATAGATAGATAGATAGGCAGATAGGCAGATAGGCAGATAGATAGATAGGCAGGTAGATAGGCAGGTAGGTAGGCAGGTAGGTAGGCAGGTAGGTAGGCAGGTAGGTAGACAGATAGATAGTCCAATCCAAAACTGAACAGGAGACCAGAGATACCAGAACAAGTGTTGGCAAGAATTTGAATGAAAAGGAATGTCTGTAGGTTCTATTTAAGTAAATTTCACTAATATCAGATTGGTCTGAGGAATGATGGAACAAGAGCTTATAATTGTAATTCCTCATGTTATAGATAATAAAATTGAAACCCAAAGTGGTATTTGGTATGGACCAAAGAACCCTGGGTAGTTAATGAAATCACAAGTTTTTAAACTCAAACATTTTTCTGTTTTGCATTAGTTGTTTACTTTGAACAATATTGAAAAACATATATGACTGTCTTGTCTGATGGAAAAAAATAAATAAAACAATGTTTTCTGCAGAGCTTGACAACACTATGGAAAATACATGCAAAAGGACCTACATAGTCATTATTCTTTTCCAGTTTATTTTTCCACTTACATATCCAATAAACTCCATTTCTCAAGAAAATAAAGCACTGTTCTGCATTTCTCCTGAAGGTGACCATTCTCTCTCACTCTTCATTCACGAATAGGGTACTAAATAACAGTTTGATTTTGAAGATTTTTCCTAACAACTGAGCTTTGATTATGAAGGAACAGTCTAAGTTATTTCATTTCAATCTTTTTCCATCTTGGGTTAATGATAGTAATACGAAAATCAGGCTATCATTCCTTCAATTACATTAGGGTTATAGAAGTGCTTCTCTGTTTTCAAGTATGACCATTATTGAGAAATTAATGTGACAGATATAAAATATAATACAATGACTAGTAATCAAACTGATGATATGTTAGCCCTATGAGAAATGAATAAAAAAACTGCTAAATTAAACATTATAAATGTTGAGGTTAAAGACCATTTGCCTGAGCCTATATTTTTTGTACTTTCAGTTACAAGCTCTTGGCTAATGATTTTAGATCAGGGTGAATTGTAACACTCCATCTTGAGAAAGCCAATGTGTACTGTAATACCTCAGAAGTGTATTTCAGTAGATCTGCCTGTTCTGCTCCCCACTCTGTCTCTGGTGAGTCCTCTCACTCCACACACTTCCGGTCTGCACCTTATTTTTGTATGCATAAATAATCTTAAAAAATAGACTAGGGATTTTATCACACATAATTTTGATTGTAGTTCTGATTTCCTTGTCAAACCTAAACCCTGGATTCTAGAATATAAAATGTCCTTTATCCTACATTCTCTTTGCTCTAGCGAATACTGAGAGTCAAAATGAAAATCGCTAAGTTGCTGATAATGTAGGCTGACACATAGACATTGATATTAGCAAAACCTTTATTCAAATTCCAGTTCTCCAAAAATAGTGGTGGAAAGTGATTGGGTATTGCTACTAAAGCTTTAGTGGAGGATGAGTGCAGTTTGTGCACATATGAAAGTGTAAAGTTGTGACTGAACATATAGTTATGTGGTTGATTAGAAAATCAGTTAAAATCAGGGAAATAAATTCCTGATCTCGTACCTACTCACCATGACCCTGTACATGTGTCTTAACCTGTCTTAATGTATATTTAACAGACTTTAAATTGACTATTATATTGCTCTGCATAGAAAACTTTTTGTGAAAAAATTAAAATGTAAAGTATTTAACACACTAACATTTAGAACATGTTCAGTAATAGTAATAGTTGCTAATTTAAGACTAATAATAACAGAAATTCAGTTTTCTCTAGTGCAGGACTGGATAATACTTAGCCTTAATCCTGGGTGCTTTGATTTCTCTAGTGGTATTCATTGATAACCCAAAGTTTTCAAAAAGTTTACTTGATGCTAGGAAGATGTTTCAAATGCAGATATTCATATTTGCATCTAACAGTCATATTATAAATTTTCATAAATATGTTTTCAATCATGACTTCATTTCACTACTGAATTTTAGCAGTCACCATTGCCATCCTGGCAATTGGGTTATGCCTGCTGTCTTGTGGGAGTCTTCCGGCACTCCTGCACTCCACACTGTTTTCCTAGAGAGGGATAGCTGTTGCCAGAGGAAATCCTGGACTTTTTGGCATGACAGGTGCTCAACTTTGACTCCAACAGAGCGCAAGGCTGTGGATCCCAAAGCCCCATAAACTGGAAGACTTTTGCCAAGAGGCCCAGCTCTATGGCACACAGCCCTGATTCTCAAAGGACACCTTTAAGGAGCTATGTGCTAAAGCTGGCAGGCAGTCAATTTTAGAGATTTGTGAGAACTGATGATTTATTTCATAATTGAAGAAATGCTCACATACACATAGTTAGAAACTCATTTTATCAGTCAAATTTCTTTTCAAAATATGCTTTGTCACATGGGTTTAATAACACATATACATAAAGTCTAAAAATAGTGTGGTTTTTATGAGGAAAATAAATCCAGTTCAGTTCTAAAACTCAGTTTTCTTTGAGAAAGAAGACCAAGAATAGATGCAAAACATAATTCCTTTCTATAAAAATAGCAGAGAAAAATTGACACATTTTCATGGACTGCATCAGGGTTATTACAAGATATTTGGCTTGTGTTCTTTTTAAAATAGCATTTTTGTCCATTCTTATTAAGTTTGGATTGCTCCCAAGACATCATTTGTGGTTAATTTAACACCTGTGAAGTCATGTTGCTACTAAGTATAAATTCGTTGCAGGCTGCATGGATAATTTTATTTCACTACTAAGTTATAGAAACAATTAGTGAAATTTCATAAAAGTTCATATTGGTTTAAATCACTTTATTCATTTTTTCCATCCATTAATTAGAGAATAATTTTATAATTGAAAAAAAAAACTTTGACTTTGTATGTTGCAAACAGAACTATTTAAGCATTATGAAAACATTTAAAATAATGTCTTAAAAGCAATGAGTTAAAATTATTTTTCTCCCCTATGAGTTAAAATTAAAACACCATGGAAAACAAGATAAAATCTCACATTTTTTTCCAGTATTCCTTTTCACCTTTCAATTCCTTTTGTGAAATTGTGAGAATGTGCATTTTAACTTCCTTATTCTTTTGATAAGTCTATCAGGACACATGACTATATACCAGTATATTTTCAATTATATAGACTAAATAGTTTATTTTGTAGTTTAATATACATATGTAATGTTTTGAACTCTGAGTAAAACTAAGAAGACAGTAGTACCTGGTTATAATCTAATAGAGTAAAATAAAGCTGGGAAAAACTAAATGCAAATTATGTTGAAAATACAAGTTATTCTAGCTTATGGAATTTTAAGTACTTTCAAAGAATTTAAAATTATGGTCTTATTAGAAGCAAACTAGAGTTAATAACACATCTCTAATGCATATTTAATATGTTGAATTCTTTAACTGGAGGTTACATTCATAGAAATTGGAAATTGTAGTTTAAAAATAAAATACATCTAGCCTTTAGGCATTGTGTACTGTGGCACAATGCTAATTAATTAAAGACATATATCTCGATGCATCTGGAATTCAATTAGTGTTACATTCTATCAGAATTTCTTCAATGATGAGCAAAATAAAGAAAACCAAATGCATATTATTAACAATTAATATTGATATTGTGGCAAGCATATGTCAGATATCCTTTTCAGTTTGTCCAAAAATAAGTTTATCTTTTAAACTGAAATAATTAGATTATTTCAAGACTCTCAATACATACAAGGGGTATTTAGGTACCTATAGAAGTAATAGAATTTCACGAAGCAGAACTAATGTAAAGAAATAGGAATTGGGTAAACTCTGTGAGAACAGGAGTTCATTTAAAGGAGTCCCACTGTCAGACTTCTGCCTCTGGTTAGAAGCTGTCTCTGCTATTGGCTGGGTTCTGAGACTTCACCATCACTTCCCTGGAGGTCATAGTTTGGGAAGTATTGAAATAAAGGAGCTTTCAGCTGAAAAAATTAAAAAATAAAAGGCATTCAGCCTTACTCCCCCCCCAAAAAATGTAAATACTGTATGAATTATGAAAACATTACTCAAGGCCTACCTATATAAGTTAAAATGATAGGAAAGAACTTCTCTTTAGCATTAAATTATGCAGTTATTAATTCTTCATTAAGAAAGTAAAATAAGATCATTCTTGAAAAGGCAAAATAGGCAGCCAAACTTAGAACTAAAGGAGGCCAGGGCCTCCCTGGAGGCACAAGGGGTTAAGTCTCAGCTCTATCAAACTATTTCCAGTCACTGTAGCATGAGTTTGACCCCTGGCCAGGGAACTGACCCACATGACTGACGAGATAGACCTCTCCTGTCTTGCCCACTAATCCCTTCAGCAGCGTATTTCAGTAAAATCTGCCTATTCTGCTCCCTAACTCTGTCTCTGGTGAATCCTCTCATCCCCCACACCTCTGGCCTTCACCCCAGCTCTTGTATGCTTAAATAAATAAAATAAATCTTAAAAAAAATAAAGAGGACAAAGAGTTTTATTCATTCCACATATTTATTAAATATACAGAGTGATTTCTGTGAACAAGACACTTTGGTAGGCATAAAACAGAAAAGACAGATATGGTCCTTAACATTTAACTCTAACAGCTAATAAAAATAGCATGACATGCTTTAGTAGTCTTGATCTCTCTCTGCTAGATCCATTTATTGGATCCTTGGTTCTTCATATCTTTGAATCAGTGGTTTCACATTGGAGGTATCTTAGGAGAGGATTAGAAATATGTTAAGGGTGTCTAGAGACTGCACTGAAGGGATGCTTCTGGCACTTAGTACATTGGGGCCCAGGTCAGGTAAATATTCTACAATGTAAGTTATACATAATGGACAGTTTTCCACCCCAAAATACCAGTTGTGCTCCAATTGAGAATCACTATTTCACATCTTTTAATACTAATAGGAATACAATATCCAATATCATTATTATAATTACCCCACTCCTTGACCACAGCTTCGTAATTGTTAAATCAAGTTAGTGTCCCTGTTGCCTCAAATCCTTAACTACATCGACATCTAAACCTACTAACCCCCATAATTTCTCCTTCATGTTAACACTTCCTTTATATCTTACTTACAAAATTATTTTTATTTTTTATTTAAATTAAGGTAATAATGTGATGACTTCATCAGTTATTGTCACCATAGTGCATCACTTAATCACCCCTAGTCCACCACCAGAGTCTATCATGATTCCTTCTCTCTTTGTTCTTATCCCTTCCCACATCCTCCCCCTTTTGGATATTTCAGTTCTATAGTCAGTTTTCAAGGATTAATTTTTAAGCTTTTCTTTATCTGAACCATAGATGAATTTCTCTATATTCCATATATTAGTGACACCTTCCTTTAAACATACACTTCATTATTTCACCCCTCTCTTCCTCAGTGGGACTGTTCTGGCAAAGACAATTTGGTTTAATATGATTTTTTTTTTTTTATTATTCCATGTCTGCAGCAAAGAAGAGAACATAAAAATAAGAAGACTGGGCCCTCCTTGGTGGCGCAGTGGGTTGAGCAACGCACTATGAAGCAAACCGCAGCCACTGCAGCACGAGTTCGATCCCTGCTGCCAGCCAGGGAGGGGACCCACATGG